>CM056600.1:1555269-1732926 GCA_029721355.1 Tegillarca granosa | reverse complement strand
TGTGTGTGTGTGTGTGTGGTGTGTGTGTGTGTGTGTGTGTGCCTGCGTACATGCATCATTAACACACATTTCTGAAAGTACTGGACAGATTTCAATTAGACTTTGTGAGAAGTATGTCTGGGTCATTGCAATTCAGATTTGTTTGTGGCATTGCCATGGCTACCAAAACTAGATCAAGGTGACCTAGGATGCAAAAATCTTTCAAAATCTTTTTATCCCAAACCAATGATGGGAGAAAAAATCTGATCTGATATTTGGTTTCTCTGGAGTCTAAAGCCTACATTTTGTTTATTTTGTGGAATTTTGTCAAAAAATGGGTTACGCGTTTTTGCGTTTAATACAAAAAAAAAAAAAAAAAAAAATAATAAAAAAATAAATAAATAAATAAATAAATAAATAAATAAATAAATAAATGGCTTCATATTGTTATAACTTGACTATGTGAACAGATAATGACATGAGGTTTCCAATTTTGACTATTTTTTAGAAGGTCACAAATCAAGGTCTTGACCTAATTTGTGATTTATGCAGTTTTAGGCAATTTTCTTGCGAAAATTAAGAAATATATTAATTCAAAACATTGTTAAAATGTTTATCATGACAAAATTTATCAAGGTATCAAGTTTTGTAACTACATGTATATGATAATCCATGTAGGAGTTGTTGCCCCTGAAATGTTATTTTTGGCTTATTTAAAATGAAATTGTGCATTAACTTGAAAACTGTAAACTTTTTGTATAAACATGTATATTAGAATATTGAAGGTATTGATATGATAATCATTTTGATATATGGTTCTAGGTCATTTGTTGAAAGTTCAAGGTCATAGCTGCAGAAAAAGACTGAAATTATTAATTATCTTAAAAATTATTAACTTTTTGTATAGGCATGCATATTAGAATATTGTAAGTATTAATATGACGATCATTTTAATATAAGGTTCAAGGTTGTATGTTCAAATGCCAAGGTCATAGATACAGAAGAAGACTGAAATTGTGAATTATCTTGAAAATTATTAACTTTTTGTATAGGCATGTATATTAGAATATTGTAGGTATTGATATGACATTTATTTTGATATATGGTTCAAGGTCATATGTTGAAAGGTCAAGGTCATAGCTGCATAAGAAGACTGAAATTGATAATGATTTTGAAATTATTCATTGTACTATAGTTAAATGAGGCATATTAGCATTGGCTATTTATAAATGAAATGTGACTAGATATTTCGGATTAATTATTGGGGCATTTCCAAACTTGAGCAATTTTTAAAGTTTTCGTAATTAAGTTCCCTGTAAGTTTTTAGAAAATTTCCTCAGGTGAGTGTTAAGGCTCATGGGCCTTTTGTATTTTCATAGATAAACGTGTTTTAGAGTTGAGTGTTACTTGTTTAATGAAAGAAAAACATAATTTTATGAATAATTTTGAAATGTCCTTTTAAATTAGAATTTTTTATCAACATTTTTGGTTTTCCGCAGCAAAACAGTTTTTGTTGTGAAAGTTCAACAAATATCGAAATAACAGTCAATAGCTTATTATCATTGTACATGAGGACTTTAGTTTTTAAAATAATTCAGAGTTTCGAAAAATTTGACTAAGCCCGGCTGGTCTTCCGCGATTAATTGCGTTTTCAAAAAATTCAACAATCAAAGAATCGGTAAAAATACACATATTTTATTTTATCTTTTAACTACTTTAAAAAATGGTTGAAAAAGCCTCCTAACTGTATGTTTTAACTAAACAATTTTATACACACTAGTAGGTGATATCAGGTGTTTTCCAAAAAGACATAAGACAAATAAGTATTGGGACTTGACATTTACAACGAGTAAAATAATAATAAATAATAATAATAATAACAGGAGGCCCATTTGGTCTGATACGCTCACCTGATAAATTATGTCCAACTTATTAATTCAAAATGAAAATTACTGTTTGTATTTTGAAGATTGTATACACAAAAAAATCATAAAATTATAAAAATTTTGTTACAAAATTAAAGACCCAGCCAATATCATCAAAGTTCTCAAAACATGAATATTTCTGTGGCAAGATTTATTGTTTGAACTAAATAGTATTCATGATCATCATCAAAGAATGTCAAATTCACAATAAAATACATTTCAACTCTGGCATGGATCATAATATAGTTAAAAACTTGTTAGATTTTATCATGTTGATCATTTTTGTAATTTATCTTTAATAGTTTTCAAGAAAGTCGTCAAAATTAGCAAAACATTAGTATTTTAGGGGCAACAACTCTTACGTGGATTAACATATAGGTACAACGAAATTATTTCTGCTATTGACGCTGAAAGAGGTCAGAGCTGTCTTTCTTGATATATCTAAAGCCTTTGATAGAGTTTGGCACACTGGGTTGCTTTGTAAATTGGAACATATTCGTTTTTCAGGAAAACTTCTCGATTGGTTTTATAATTATTTAAAAGATCGAAAACAACGAGTGGTTCTTCAAAACGCATCTTCTTCTTGGCTACACATTAAAGATGTTTTCCTCAAAGTTCAATTCTTGGTCCTCTACTCTTCTTGGTTTATATTAATGACATCGTTTAAGATATAAACTTTAATATACGTCTTTTTGCTGATGATACCTCTTTATATCTACAATTGAAAGCCCCGTTGAAACAGCAAATATGCTAAACGAAGATTTAGAAAAAAAAATACTTGTTTGGTCCAATAAATGGCTTATCTCCTTCAATCCCAACAAAACGGAAACAATGACTCAAAATTCTACTCTGTTTATGGACAACACTGCTTTTATCCAAGTTCCTTCTCATAAGCATTTTGGTATATTTTTTTCTGATGACGGATTTTGGAAAAAAACATCAAGAGTATGTTATTTCTAGGGCTTGCTCGATCTCGTTTTCATCTTTTACGCAAATTCTAGTTTAAGTTAGATAGAAACTCTTTGCAGAAACTTTACTTTTCTCTAGTCAGACCTGTACTTGAATATGTAGATGTTGTATGGGATAACATTTCAATCCAGTATAAAAACAGGTTGGCGCAAATCAATCTTGAAGATTCTAGAATAGTTACAGGAGCTACCCAATTAACTAGTATTAAATGCTTAAAAAAACAAGCTAGAACACCCTAGAAGAACGGCGCAGGAAACATAAATTGATTCTCTTTTACAAAATGTATCATCGTATGACACCAAGCTATCTCAGTGATCTTGTTCCTCCTAATTATGAAATGCACTCTTACAATACCCGTCATCAAAATAATGTGTTATCAATGCCCTGCAATAGTGAATCTTACTTCAAGTCTTTTCTTCCATCTGTTATTCGGGATTGGAATAATATACCGTTTGAAATAAGACAGGCTTCTCTCATTACCTTTAAAAAGTATCTGAATTAAAATCTTGAAGAAGTTCCCAAATATTTCTTAGTAGGAGACCGTATTGGACAAATTCATCACGCAATGTTTCAAATGAAATGCAGTTCTTTAAAACAACATTTTTACAAAAAATATTGTTGACAACCCTTATTGCCTTTGTGGTAAAGTAGAATTAACCCTACACTATTTTCTTGATTGCCCACTTTACACAACTATAAGAAATGATCTTCTTAACTCCATACCCTATCAGGTAACTAGCCAACTTCTGCTTTGTGGTAATCCAGAATTTTCTTTTCGTATTATGTAATTTTTCCTTTTTGTCATTTTTTCAAGTTTGTTACATAATACTTTAAAGGAATTTTTTTTCCACATGTCTATACTTGTAAATATTGTTGTGGGAGACTGATTAGTATAAGAATTATATTCTTGTTTCAGAATCCCAATTGAATTTAAATACATGTATTGTAATGTCAATTTATTTTAATGTTATCACTTCAATAAAAATATTGTTTAAACTAACATATAGGTACAAAACTTACTACTGTGTTAGACATTGTCATGCTGAACATTTTTGCAATTTATTGTTCAACCTATAAAAGTTTTCAAGAAAATAAATGGTCAACACATTGAAATTTCTAAAAAAAAAAAAAAAAAAAAAAATTCAGGGGCAACAACTCTTACATGGATTAATATATAGACATGAAAGTTGCTACGTTGTTAGATCTTGTCGTGTGAAGATTTTTGCAATTTATTGTTATTATCTACCTATTGCAGTTTAAAAGAAAATGAAAAAAATGTCCAAAAAAAAAAAAAAAAACAAACAAAAACAACAACAACAAAAAAAAAAAATAATAATAATAATAATAAAAATAAAAAAACAAAAACCAAAAACAAAAACAAAAAACATAATATTCTGGGGCAATAACATAAAAAGATTGAAAGTAATTTTCTGATTTCTTACAAATTTTATAAATCATTAGATCTTACAATGATTATCAATTTTAAAACATAATACGCATTAAATGTCCTAAAACACCTCATTTGGTACTAAAAACTCAAAGGTTAAAAAATAGGCCGTGACCTTGACTTTTAACTTGATCTCATTGTGAAGGACATTTGAAGTTGACATCAAAACTGAAAACCCTATGTCATTATCTTTGCTCATAATCGAGATATAGCATTTTTGAATAATTTAAAAATCCTGAAAAATTTAACGCAAAAATGCTTAACCCATTTTCGACCACATTTTATGTATCTTAAGACACTAGAGAAGCCAAATATCACATCAAATTGTTTCTCCCATCATCGGGTTCGGAGAAAAAGATTTTAAAAAAAGAATTTTGCGTCCTAAGGTCACCGTAACCTAGATTCAGTAGTCATGTCAACGTCATGAACAGATTTGAATTTCACCGACCCAGACATGCTTCTGACCAAGTTTCGTTGGTGTGGTTGAGTTTCTTTTTAAGACCCGGTTTTGAACAAGTGATTCTTACAAGATGTATAAAGCCAAACGGAGTTATAGCTTTTAATGCATACCATATAATAAATACCGGTACAGCAATTTATATGTAAACAGCTTTATTGCATTTAACTGCATTTGGGAGTGTTACTCTTATAAAAATCGAGTATTACAGTAAAAAAAAAAAGACTCCAGTTGAAACATTTATACTTAGTGCCAAATGAAAAAATGGGTTTTATCGTATGGATGAAGTAATATTCTCCCATTAACGGATATTATCGTCAGATAATAAATCAAATCTTCTGGATCTTTTAAGCCCTAAAATGTGACACGACATTTCATTGATAACATTTTATTCGCTATTAAATATTTAAAAGAAGAGTAAGATTCAGTTTAAAATATTGATCAAATAAAAATAAAAATAAGCGTTATTTATACAATCTAAATAGTATCACAACCAAAAGGTATACCGGGTATATAAGTTTTAAGTTTAAAATAATACAATACTTCTAACAATAGCACGTGTACAGTCGTAGTGAATCATTGAACTTCAGTCATATCGGTAATTTTGAAAAAAAGTTTTTGTCGATAAAATTCTATTTTTTAAAATTAAATTTTGTGTTGCATTTGTCTTTTCTTTTTTAAAAAAAGCCATCCACGTGTAATTTTATTCAAAGAAGGAACAAGCCTCAATGTATTTGTCTTCCTTAAACTGTAAACGAATATCTTCGAATCTCTAAATTTTTAACCAATTTTTTCAACATTGATGATATACTGGGTAAATGATAATCATTATCAATTTGAAATAAGTCATTAAATACTTCATTACAGTGTCAAATCTACGAAAAAACGGTAAAATTTACTAAATGATAAACATAAAACTATTTATAGATTCCAGTCATATTTGGCTTACGAAACATTTTGAAAACTGGAAATAATACCTATTTACACGTACTTTTTGTACCGTATAGAAAACATGTAAACTCAAGGCTGTGATTGCAGATGAAGAGTTGGATATAATCATTATTTATTTATATTTATTTTACTTTTTTAGTTCTACGAAACTCTATCATAAATCTAAATGTAAAAAATTTAACTCAAAGTCAATACGATTAACTTTCAATAAAATAGAATGAACTAAAGCAGTTTGAAGCTTAAAAAAAACATGTTCTTGTTGATAACCAAAGCAACAAAGAACACATAACATATATATGGCTTACAATCTGATGGCATGTTGAACGATTTATAAATAATCGTTAGTAGGATTTTACGATTTTTAAAGTCGTTGGTGCAATCTAAAAATAAGTACGATTTATTATTTTTTTTACTATAAAAGTGGCACTAACAAGCTTTCGTACAAACATGTAGCGTGATTGTGCTTGTATAAAACCACGCATTCTAACAGCTTATTTATTACAGCAATCGGCATTGAGCATGTTACCATCAGATTGTAAAGGTCTTTCAGATGTATACATACACGATACATACCATATCGTAGTATTCCATTTCTTCTTTTTGTTACAGTAGATTTTATATCTATAGACCCTGAAATACAGACTTAATGTTGTAATGAAATATTTACATCAAAAAAATAAATAAAAACATGTATAAATAGGGTTATTTAACCCTAACCCTAACCCTAACCCTAACAAATAAAAATAACAATGACAACAAAATATCCACCAGAAAAGAAAAAAAACTTAAACCAAAAACTACCTCAAATAACAATGTAATTTAAATAGTAAATTCGATTGTTTAACAGAAATTTTGATTAACGGCTGATTGAAAACTAAGTAACCAGTCAAACGGTTTATCAAGTGACCAGTCAGAAAGGGATCAATCAAGTAACCAGTCAAAACACCAAAAAAGTAACCAAACAGTAGACTTAAAAAGTAACTAGTCACTAACGAAATAGTTAGGTATCTAGTAAGCATGTGACCAATCATGTAAAAAGTAACTATTAGGTTAGTCAAGTAACTAGTCAGTATCGTACTAATCAAGTAACCAGTCAGTAAACTAATGAAGTAACCATTAGTTGACCATTTAAGTTATCAATCAATCAGTAGGTGAACAATCGAATTAGTTTGTTCAAAACCAATAAAGTAACCAGTCAGTAAACCTAATGAAGTAACCATTAGGTGACCTTTAAGTTATCAATCAGTAGGTGAACCAGTCAGTAGACGAATGAAGCCACTAGTCAGTAGGTGAACCTGTCATTGGTAAATGAAGCCACTAGTCAGTAGGTGAACCAGTCAGTAGACAAATGAAGCCACTAGTCAGTAGGTGAACCAGTCAGTTGACGAATGAAGCCACTAGTCATTAGGTGAACCAGTCAGTAGACGAATGAAGTCACTAGTCAGTAGGTGACAATTCTTGTATCAAGTTAATAGGTGCCATTTAAATCACACCTCTGTAGGTGACAATTCTCATAGTCAATAAGGTTTTCATTCTTATAACAAATCAGAAGGTGACCATTGATGTAACCAGTTAGTAGGTACCAATCAAGTCACCAGTCAGTAGGTGACAATTTTCGTAGCCAGTTAATTGGTGCCAATCAAGTCACCAGTCAGTAGGTGACAATTATTGTAGTCAGTAAATTGGTACCAATCAAGTCACCTGTCAGTAGGTGACAATTATTGTATTCAGTTAATTGGTACCAATCAAGTCACCTGTCAGTAGGTGACCATTTTCGTAGTCAGTAAATTGGTACCTATCAAGTCACCAGTCAGTAGGTGACAATTATTGTAGTCAGTAAATTGGCACCAATCAAGTCACCAGTCAGTAGGTGACCATTTTCGTAACCAGTTAGTAGGCACCAATCAAGTCACCAGTCAGTAGGTGAACCAGTCAGTAAATGACCATTTTCGTAGCCAGTAAATTGGTACCAATCAAGTCACCAGTCAGTAGGTGAACCAGTCAGTAAATGACCATTTTCGTAGCCAGTAAATTGGTACCAATCAAGTCACCAGTCAGTAGGTAAATCAGTCAGTAGGTGACCATTTTCGTAGCCAGTAAAATTGGTACTTATCAAGTCACCAGTCAATAGGTGACCATTTTCGTAGCAAGTTATTAATACGGTAGCTCAGTTTGAAGAGTGCTCAATCCGTATGTGGGAGGTCAGGGTTCGAGATTTAACTACTTCTCTCGCCAAGCATTTAGAAATAAAAGTCACCGAGTCCTTCCTCAAAAACAGATGTCTCGTGTCACGGTTTGCAAGGGACGCATGCACATTGTCCTAAGCGAACAGTTAAGGTCAAAATTTCTGTCACTTCACTTATAGGCGCCAATCAAGTCACCAGTGAGTAATTGACCATTTTTAAACTAGTTAATTGACTAGTCAATCAAGTGACTAGTCAGTCAGTAGGAAGTCAGTAAGGAACCAACCAAGAAACCAAGAGAAGGGAATCAATTTAAACTGTCATCAGGGGACTAACAAAGGCACATGTACCAGTTAGATAAGCGATCCGTCAGAAGTGGACAGTCACTTTGCATTGTTATTTCCAGAGGTTTGTAAATTGTATGTCGTATTAAGCTTGGTGATGATATTAATGCAAAACGTATTCACAATATTTGTTAAAATGTCAGCCAAGATGGCTGTTAGATTAATTTACACGGCGCTAATAAAACGATTTTCTTAAGCTTACTGGGCTTCAGTATTGTCACCTGCAGAAAAAGTAATCTTGATAGCTGCTCAAAACTAAATATGAGAAAAAAAGTTAATGTGATTAAGTGGTACATTTGAGATGTTTTAAGAGTTTCAGGAACGCTGGAATCACTTATATGTCATTTAGCTAAAAGCGAGGAAATGTTTCATGTTTGCGTGGGTTTATATATATAATAAACTGTTAAAATCATTAGCTTTAGTGAAGGTATAACAATTTTTTGTCATTAACCAATGCAACCACAAACATGATACACCAAGCGGATAATATGAGAAAACAAATTAACAATTACACATGAAAAAGCCAACCATTATAAAACATACAACATACTGTGACAAGCACTGAATATTATGACTTTCACTTGTCCAGATGGGGTGGTGTTGTTTCTTTATGCTTTTGAATGAACTTTACTGTTCTACTTACTTGTAATTTACAGACTGTGATTTATTAACGCACTTTGATTTAAAAAAAGAAAAAAACATAGAATCCTTTAGAAGTCAAATACCACACTTTGCATATATTTGTTCTCAGTTTTTAAGAAGATCCTTAAGAAGACAACTGTAACAATTGAGATTTATCTGTTCTCAGTTTTTGAGATGAAAATTGTTTAAAATTTTGCACCCTTAGATTCGAATATCGAATATCTTAAAATAAATGAGCTTTAAATTGTTTAAGAATAAAGTGAAATAAGAGACTTTAATCATTTTAATCAAATTTAATTCCCTGATATATTTTGTATTTACAAAAGCTTAAAAATTTATTGTAGAAGGGAATCTATTTTAACGTAAAACTTATGTTTAAATATCAAAGTTAACCTTCCTTTCGAATAATCAAGTTTTGTGTTATAGGTCTTTTACTTGCTTGCTTTTTTTAATATCTTTTAATTAGAGACCAATGGGCCTTAATGCTCACCTAAGTATACGTTTAATATTTTTTTCAGAAGTAAAATGACAATGACAGTAATAACAGAAACTATCCAAAATTACCCCAAGTTTGTACAACTGTCACAATACTAGTCAAAATATACTTATAAATAGCAGAAATACGTGTGGTGGGCAAAATTAAAATTTGAAGACATTTAAACATTTCAGTATTCTAATGAATTTGAGACCTGCAGCCATGAAACAATGACCTTGGGAACAACTAATATGATCCTCACTCAATACCTACAATATTCTAATATACAGGCCAATACAAAAAGTTTATTGTTTCCCAGATATATTGACAAAAATATTATTTTTTAGCAATTTTTGATGACCCATCCCGATTTGCATTTGATAAAACTTTCAAAATATCTAACACTTTAAAGCTGCATTAAGTTTTTTCAATTTTCTGAATTTTTTTTTAATTTTCTAAAAATATATTTTTTTTAAATAGATATCCTCTAACCACGATCCGTGCGAATCATCTTCTAAAATTTCATTTCTTTTAGCTGTAAATAAACAGAAAAACCTCTAACCGGTTGGTCAATGTTTAACGAGCTTGGAGCATGCGCACGGATGGACGGAAAATCCCATGAACCTTGATGGAAGTCCACGTGTATAACTAATTTTGCCAGCTTTCAAAGTTTTCGCTTTGTTTTTGGGATTGTGATTTGGACAAGGACTGGTATGTTTGTTTATATTTATTTTTATTACATGTATAATGATGCATGTCTTCAGACAGTTAGTCAACAAGCTATTTGTGAATGATGTTTATATGTGATTTTATATAATCAGCAGTAGTTCTTGACGGCGCTTACAAACATTACTAGATACTCTGTATTATAAACAATGTCTGTCTGAAGTCTTTATTTATTTATTTATTTATTTATTTATTTGTTTAGTAATGTCGCGGTCTTGTTTGTCTTAATATCTCTTCTCAACTCTACATAACACTCAAAAACTTCACAAAAATAATGGTAGATATTGCAGAAGGACATAACTATGCTCAAATGCTGTTGTTTTATGCGACATTACGGTAAACTGATAAATACCAGTAACATCACAGACAAGTTCAACGTGTTTATAAGACACCGGAAAATGTGTGATAAAACGATCAGGATTTAATAAACGAGTTTATTGTCATATTATAATTTTTTAAATATTTCATTCAGAAAATTCAAAAATTTATAATACGACATTATTTCCAGAAAGACGTCTCAAATTTTATGTCATCCTTATGGTAAAAAAGATCTTGCATTGATAATACAAGTATCTCTTGAAGGTGCAAGGTCACACAATCTAGCAAAATGTAATGGATAGATTGTTGACTTTTGACAAAGGAACGTTGGGCAGATTGTTCTCTTTTTACAGTAAAATGACTTGACAAATTATCATGTCTACTATATACTGAGACAAAGGTGTAGTTTCCAGACGGGGATGAATCTATTCTTGCTATGTCAGTGATTTGAACAATGTATAAGAATGTAATCATTTTGATGCTCTCAGACGTATCTAAACACCAATATCTAGTTTCATAGAACACAACTGTTTATTATTTAGTATCAGATTAAATACTAGAAGATACGAATGATCTGATTGGTTTTATCGCTCGAAACAGAAGTCACGTGTCTGGAGAGTTTAATCGACTGAACAGTATCCCCAAAGGCGACAAATAATGCAGGTATCGGTGATTGACATTAACGACGACGGTAATGCCTACCATGACGCTATTACATAACATTAATAAATCCAATAATTAATGAATTATTATAAATAAATATAATTAAATAATTAATGAAGTACTTATAACTCCGCTACAAAAATGTAGGCCCAATGAATTAATGATTGGAGTCCATCACGTTTATATAGGTAACCTTGTATATAAAATATAATTAATTAAATTATGAAGTAAAATTATCAAGAAGCTTTCCTTAAGTTGCCCACAATATCTAAAATTTGTAATCTACCTCTAACAACATACACCGCTAGCAGACGTCAATCTACATATTTCTGCACATATTTAATTATACTGTAGCCAGTAAAACAAAAGAAAACAAAAGGGGAAGTATATGACTTCAAACAAAAATGTAAAAAGCAGTTTTAAAAGCTTCTAACAAAATTCAAAATGATAAAACATATTTGATAAATAGATAGAGATTCATGGTCTGACATTATCAATAATGGCTAATTCGGTCGACATAGACTAGTGACATCAACAACTTTCTACCATCATCATTCCTATGTACTTACTTTTTCCGCCACCTCGTCCAGGCCAGGAAACGAATAAATAACCTCTACGATGTAGCTTAAAATATGGAAGATTTTCATCAAGTAAATTATTTTTAAATTCGTAATTATTCAAGTTCCTTTCACTCTGCATTTTATGTAATGACCAATGGTGATTGAGTTTACAAAACACTTGTCCATTTTCACAAAACAATATTACTAGAACCAAGATTAACATCATCTGAAAAAAAAGAAAATTACATTTAAATATCGGTATCACACACACACACACACACACACACACACACACACACACACCAAACCTTACACAATACTCAAGCAAGTCTGAAATTACCCTGGTAATGTCTTAAAACATTGCTGATGCAACGTAAAATAGCATTATACCTACTATTATGTATGTGACTATTAGATATTTCTATCATGAAATCTTAGAAAATTTGAATAAAATGATCAAAACAATAATACATTTATCATTATTAGAATCAGCAATATCGCAAACCACGACTGTTTCTAAATAAAATATTTTAGGAACATTTTATATCCTCCGAATTTATTAATTTATTTTACAAAACGGTTTAAACTTGCATTCATATTGACAATGAACATCGTTGTACACCATCATTCAATCAACAACATTGGATTCTAACTTCAGATTTCTCACTTTTATCTTCCGTAATTGAAATGGTGCCACACGGGTTTACCAGTTAGATGGTTTATACACGCGTTTTTAATCCGCTCTAATTTCTGGTGTGGGGTAATCACAGGTGTGATTTGGTTTGAAAGTTTATGTTGTTCAAGATATATCTTTTCTCAATTTTTTATTAACAGATATAATAATAATAATAATAATTATAAGAAGAAGAAGAAGAAGAAGAAGAAGAAGAAGAAGAACTATAATGTATGTATGTCTGCGTATCAGCAATTATGGGGCGACGCTTTTAAGCATATTGTCTTATGTGTTTATTCAAAGTTTTAACATTTTTACGTAACTAAGTGTGAGAATGAAGCGACAAATAGTCCATAATTAGTTTAATTCCCTAGGGCATATAAGACCTGAAATACATGCCTCCGAAAGCCTTTTTATAATACTGACGTTGCCGTTTCGAAGCCATGATGCCATCCTATATAAAAACAGGGGAAATTAAATTGACCTACATGCAGGTTATAAATTTATAATAACAGGTTTTACGGGTGTTTGAACGTTTTCATTACATATTTCCTCACCAGAAACATTAATGGATCAATCGGCGATGTTTGTTCCACCAAGTTAGTAAAATATCAAAGTTTTTAATTCATTTATATATGCTAGCAGCGCAGATATTTTTTGCGGGTCGCTATATATGTTTTAAATATGAATTACTAGGCTTCGCGCATATATAGAATGGCATCATGGCTGCGACACGGGAACATCAGTATTATAAAAAAGCCGTTCGGAGGCATGTATTTCAGGTCTAAGGGCATATCCGTCTAAACAGAAGTCCTGGGTTGTTGTTTTAACCGGATTTCTCCGGAGTCCTTCCTAATTCCGAAAAACGGCGATGAAGCGCACTTCCCATGGTCAATTTCTACCAGTTGTTAAAATTTTAACCTGATCGGATAAGAAACGAAGGAGGAGATGCCTCTGAAAATCTGCCTTGAGTAACAAGAAGATGTCTGTAGATACGCAGACATAACATAATAATTTGAATATCAACAAAATAAATGTGTTCTTATCTGTAGACCACATTTTGATCGAAAATTACATTTCGGTCTAAAAAGCAGATTCTTCGTGGCTGTTGCGTCTACTGGACTACTGATACAATAGGTAAGGATGATCAGGACCTACCAAATATTGAAACCATATCATTCATACATTCTTAATGAGTATTGATCCAGTGTCCGTACAAAGTCTGTAATCACGTGAGTGGTCTGTGCTTATCATGTCATGTCTGAATCTTTCATCTGTTTGTTGTTGTTAAGTGTTTGATTTCATTGGCTATTGCAACGAATGGTTTAAACCTACTGGTTTGTCTCTGAAGCACATCTAAACGATGTGACAACTAAAAGCCCTTCATCGCATAACTCCACACAAATTACAAAACAATGCATATCTCTAGTAAAAATGCTACTGTAGAATTTGTAAAATACTACTCATTCATATGTAGTAGTATGAATGGTCAATTAGCTAGATCGAACATCCTGCAGCTATAAACATAATAGGTATTCATTAGACCTAAAGACAAAGGGGTGTTGCAGCAGTGCTTTACTACTGGTAGATATAGTAGGGTGTTCGGTAAAATGTCGTTTAGTGTTAACCAAAAGTAATATTTCCTTAGTTAAATGATTTATATAAAACTTACTGAAAAAAGATGATAATTATACCTGTAGAAAATCATGCAAGTTCCAGCAGATGTTAAAGTGCGAAATATTCTCTTTATAAGTGACAAGTATTTAAAACCAACCGAAATGTTGCAATATCGTATCAGTGTTGCATTGCTATTTACCATGTATTTAATACACTGACACTGGTTTTGAAAATAATTTAAGATATATTTTACCCCCCGATTTGTGTGAAAATCTGAATTACGGTAAAATGCAGAATTTCGCGTTTTACATTCAGAAACCCACCGTGGAAACGAGGTTATGGTTTTGAACCTAAAGTCAAACTTCTTGACAAATATGCAAGAACATTGGCAATAAAAGCATAGAGCTATAGTTTTATTTTGAAATATTTTTGTATTGTATAAAATAAACATAATGTTGATTTTGAAGTTGACATATTATTGACGTTACGACACAAATTGATTGTTAATGGAACTAATAGACATCTGGAAATGACTTCATCTGATTAATTTAGAACCACCCTTTTTCATTTTTTGTTATTTGTCAAAATTTAATCATTTAATTGAGATGTGAGCGTTATAGTTAGTTTATAAACGTTATTTAATTCTTAATTTGAAAGTTTTAATATTTTTGTTATAATTCGAAAAATAAACTATTTGGACCTATTCAAGTATTGATAATTATACTCACTTTCGATATTGTCCTCATTCCATACTATCATTTCATGATTTAATCACCTTGATAGACATATACCAGACCGATTATGAAACTTTTATATTTCCATATAATACCACTATATGCAAATATGCCATTGAACAAGAGGTTAAAGGTCAACCAATCCGATGTTGTCACGTGACGTGTTGGTGTTGTTGAATAGATTAACGATTTATAACAATTTAACACCACGTAATTCACTAGAGTTGCTAATATCGGTACGAAGAGAGAGTTTAAAACCACAGATTTGTGTGTTAATCTGAGGACTTAAGTCACAGAGATATCATGGGAGTGAAAATATTGCGACAGTGTTTTAATATTTTATTAGAATTTTTCATCGCAATTTGAGAAATGGATTTCCGACAAATGGTATAAATGCCATTTTATGAGTCTGAATGCTTTCCGTGATTAATGACACACATCTATAATAATGAGAAAACAAAAAACAGAGACAGACGTTTAAAATAATGACAACAAATAAAGGCTATAATATCATTTTTATGTAAAAAAGGATGGTAACGGTATTAACAAATTAATCATTATAGTATTGTTGAATTGTTTGAATAATTACAAAAAACTTAATTTTGGTATTCAAATTACATAAAATCAAATATTTACTAAAGCTGTCAAAGATTATGTTTCGTTACAAGGGTTTTTTTTTTTATCTTTTTAATTTTTTTTTTTTTGCATTTAATCAACGATACGGAACATTTACTGTAGTAGGGTCAAATACGGTAAAATCGAGTCAACAAAGCCACTCCGTCGGACCTCACCAGACACAGAAACATCAAATGTTCAAAACAGAATAATGTGACATTTTTCTCGTCAGAACTATCTTTAAGGACCAATATAGAAAAAAAAAACACGAGTTACAATGTAGCTTCTGACATTGTTTAAAGTAGAAAACAGGAAAATAAAATTGACATTAATATGGCACACAGTTTTATATCAAAGGACAAAAATTTGAAATAAATATTTGAACAAGTTTTCAGACCCATGGTTTGCTGTTTTCTTATGCTAGAATTGGTTTTATTACAAAACTACGACAGTACCAGAACTATACCTAAACAGAATACACAAAATGAAGAAAAAATCATACATATTTCAGAGCTTAAGATGTTTAACCTGTATCTTTATCATCCCACGTGGTATAGAAAATAACAATAGAAAAATGAAATGCGTTTTTTTTAATTCTCCCACCACGAAAGGGGAATATTGTTTTTGTACTGTTTCTTAGTTTTCTTTTGCTCAAATTTTGTCCGACACATTTCTCAGGAATGGAAAGTCATTTCTACTTGAAACTTTCTGCTCATAACTGGCATCATCTAAAGGTGTGCTAACAGTACTTTTTTCGCAATTCGCAAACAAAAGCTTTATTTATCAGAGTTTAATGCCCCCTTCAAAAACATATTTTATTAATCAGTTCTTTCACCATTAATACTCCACACATCATGATGAAAATGCAACCGCCTTTTCAAATGATATATTGTTTTAAATAAACAAGAACTATATTAATCAGGGATTAATTTCCCCTCAAAGTTTTATTCTTGGAGATACATACATTTCCATTTAAAATACAATTATTGAAAAAAAACATATTAATTCAAAATCTCTCAACACCTCTATTTACCAAATAAATTTCTTGTAATCCCTCGATTCGGTTATCAAAAAGTTGACAGAGGTGGGAGACTTGTTTGTCAGTGTGCCTACACACAAAGTCTAGTTTTTATAGTTTGTCTTTAACAATTTTATCCCGCCTTTATCATTTAATGCAGTATGTAGTATCAGCGACATAAATATATGTTTAAAAAGTCGATGGTAGTAGGCAAAACCATTTTTTTAAATTTTTGTTTTAAAATTAATAGAATAAATTTCGTTTCTTTGATCAGTGATATTTTTTTATCCAAAAGTAAGTTTTAATGTTAATTTCGCCAACAATCGGCTAATAGTATTTCAATTCTTTGAGTTATTTTGAGTTGACTGAATGCTAAAAAAATAATAAATAAAATAAAATATTCCAACAACATGGCGGACGTGTTAAGATCAGTCGATTGTCAGTTGTGTAGGGGTTTATTAACAAATAATTCTAGTACTGATGAACGCACTCTTACAAAATTGCTACCATACAGTACATATGATGTCCATTAGTTAATAATTTGACTTTATAATGGCAGTTTTGTTGATAATCAACAAGGGGGTGTCTCGGGGTGATCTTGAAGCTAATTAGAATTTTTTTTTTCAAAAATGGCGACCATGAATTAACAGGATTTTAAGGTCAGTCGAGCTTTTAATAACGAAACATTTATATTCCCTGATATTGTTGACCAGAATAAAGACATTATTGATCATCTCGATAATGAATTACAAAACTTGATAAAATACTTGTATATAAACAGATTATTAGATTTAACATAATTATGTGAAAATGTATTAACACTTCATCGAGGTATATAAAGGACAAAGGTCATACCAATGATCCACTTGGGAAACTGAAAAGAACTCCATTATCTCCAGGTGAATCTCAAGAGTAGAAAATAAATTAAAAAAGCAAGATTTTGAAATTTGCGTGGTAATGTTATATCCCAAAATGCTTCTTTTTGAGATATTTCTGAAATTGACGAATTTTTACTCAGACAATTTCGTGAAATGAGACTGTCGATGAACAACCTAAACAAAATCCAGTCCCTAAAATGTCATTAGTCTAGCTACTCGTAAGAACCATTGTCACTATGTTATCTGTAAAAGTCAGAACTAAATCATTAGTAATAAAACTCGGTTTTTAAGGATTGTAGGGACATTGAACATAATTTTAAAATTTATTCTAGTTACATTGTTTTATTTTGAGGTGACCTAATGTTCAATGTCACTTTATCCACAAAATCTTAATTTAAGAAGTCTGCACACTCCATAAAATTTTCAATTTTACTTCAAACTGAAAATTTTTTATGTTCAACAACTCCACCTTGTTATCCTTATAAGGTGTGATTAATAACTGGTAATGCAGATGACATCACAAATGGCATAACAAAATTATAATAACAACAGAAAATAGAGGTGAACACTTTATGAACTGTGAGCATGTGACCATTCCAAGCCATGTTTACCGACATTACCTGAGGAAAATTTTCAAAACATTTTAAAGAGTAAAATAAGAATTAATTTATATAGTTTTGTTTTCAAATTTCTATCGCTAACTTGAAAATTCACTTTATGTTAAAAAAATTATATCCTTATTTAAGTTGTTAAAACTTGGTAAAGAATTTTTTAACAACTATTTTGTATTTCATTTCCTTGACAAGTCATAATTTGAAACAACCCCCTTGAAGACAGAAAATGTTACAGGAATGATATTTTTCAAAACAAACTGAAAGCACTCCAGAAATCATAAAATATAACTGAGGCAATATTTATCTACAACATGTGAATAAAGCCATTTGCTTTGATTGTAAAACATTGAAATATTGATTCTAGTTGAAAATATATAACATTGAGGTAGTAATTATGCAAATTTTACTGACCTCTCACCATAATTAATGAATAATTTAACAGGTCACGCCTTATAAGGGTAAAAAGAAGAAGTTGTTGACATAAACAATATTCAGTTTGAGGTAAAATTGCACATTTTACGGAGTGTGCAGACTTTTTCACAGTAATAGTTTTCCGTTTGATTTATCTTTATGTTTGTCTCTATGGTTTTGCGTTCTATAGTCATTATTACTTAAACCACGTTTTTCAAGATTTGTAGCCACATTGTATGTAATTTTTTCAATTTTTTCCAGTGACATTATTTTATTTGGAGGTGACCTAATGTACAGTGCCCAAAATGTTTTAAAAAGTCTGCACACTCCGTAATATTTTCAATTTTACCTCAAACTGGGTGCCTATGGTAAATTTTTTCTGTATTGGAATTAAACATTAACATTAGTGTTTAATTGACGATTTTCAAATTAACACAAATAGTGCAGTTGTGTTAAATATTTAGCAATATAACTGATTTAGTGTTTTACATTGTGTTGATTCGATCAGAAGACAGTTAGCTTCATTCCTTATATATGAAGTGTTGTAAGTAGACTTTGACATCAGACCTCCTACAGTACACGATAGACCACTCGTTTCTAAATTTGAAACTATTTAAGAAACTACTAAACCGTGTCATCTTTGTTACTGGGCGATTTAAATGGACTTACAGACTTGTTGAAGTACTAATTTTACAAACTTCAAACCTGCATACCAACACAGAACTTTTTACCTTGTAAAATACAAAGCAAAGTTGTGAACAATTCTGGGTACACTAGTAAAAGTAAAAGACAAATCTGTGATATAATTTATGATGACATATATGAACATATAACATGTAATTGCAAGAGAATGGTCATGTGATAGTTCTTGAATCATAGACAACTTTGACATTTCATTAAATATCAAGTTATACAGTTACAACAACGAACGGTTATACGGGATTTAAAATGGAGCCAGACCAAAACCCCTAACAGATCAAATATATAACAAATACCAGCTAAATTTTGATGTACCATATGTGCACATTTCAGAAAATCATTCCTATCAGTGACACTTTGCGGCCGAAAAGTTTGATAGATAAAAAATATAAGCCAAACAAATCTAAAGTTCCAAAATTATATGAATCCAAATCCAGCTAGGGAATGCTCTGCACGAGGGAACAGACCTTAGTTTTAAATATATTTCAAAAATTAAGACTGCTGAAAATTTTGCTAAATGGTATATTTCTGACAATTGACTGAGTGTACGATGCTTAACCAGCACTTTTTAGATACTTGAAAACACTCATTTTATTCATTTGCTGACTGCAAAGATAAAACACATTTATTCTTCAACGTTTGAATTTCCAAAATGCATACAATTGGGAGGTAAATCATTACAATATTGTAACAGGGAGTAAATGAATATAAAAAAAGATACGAAATCCCTAATATTGACGGATTAAAACCACATATCTTTAAATTCGACGCAATACTGTAAAATTATATAAACAAATACAAATAAAATATCTAATAAATAATTCGTGTTTTGAGACAACTTTGTGATAGTTGTGAAACTAAACAATCTGAATAATTAATGATGTAATGACTCTAAAAATTGATTAATCGGGATGGCAGTTAAATAAAAATGTAGAAAAGCAAACGTATACTTACCGGCGATAACGAAAAACCAGCAAATGTCATCGTCTTAAAAACAGAAAATTGAAACAAAAAAAAATTTATCGTGATTTCTTAAAATTGTCATCACATGTTTGTATTAATTAATAATAAGATCGGTGCGTATTAATAGTATCAGCATGCACGCACCTCTCATAAACAATACACAAATATATCAATAAACATTAAACTATAAATGCTTATACATAGAACCATTAACATAACAATCTGGTCAATATCAACGACCTATAACTCCCATAAGATGAATTAATAAAACTCGAATTAATGTAATGAATTAAATCTATTAGATTGTAAATGTAAATTAATCTGTCATATTTATCACAAATGTCAAAATTTTACTTCAAATTGTAATTTTTTCTCAAAATTAAGTGTACTTTAAGTACAATACTGTAAACATTTTCATAAAGTGGAGGTGTAAGTAAACAATTTAATTAAAAAAAAAAATATCCCTTTAGGAAGTAATGTGTCCAATTATGTGAAATAACTTAACGATAATTCTTTTATATTTCTATTTCATATATATATATATATATATATATATATATATATATATATATATATATATATATATATATATATATATATATATATGCAAAGTTTGACGAAGAAAAGGTAAAATAAAATCAGCTATACCTCCACTTCATTGTTCCACGTTTTTGTAATTTCTGTTTTACTACCAGACTAGTCAACCATCATTTTTGATTAATTTTGTTGTGATTATTGCGGTTAAAATTAAAAAATCTAGAGAAAACTTATATAATATATTTTACTCTCCTTTCAGTAAGTTTTTCGTTTATCTGCAAACAGGTTTGACAGCATAGTTATGTAAAGTTTTATCCAAGAAAATGCGCAAAAATGTGAATGTAGACAAATGTGGAATGCTTGTTACAAAACGCACTATCGGTGATGTACATAACAAGGACCATAAAAATTGTGACCAAACAAAAAGCTTCAGTGCAAAAAGATACAAAATTATCTATAAAGTCTATATTAGCGACTTCAGAACATGACATTTCGTCATCATCAACACTGTTATATAAGTTTTATTTGACGTATAGTGTAAATAAGAGAATTGGTTAGCTTGATAATTGAATGTACATTTAATACTGTTGCTTTATCGTTACTGTAGACACATAAACGTCATTGATTTACAAACAGATTATCGACATTATCACAGCGATAACCCAGACAACAATTTTAAACATGGTTTACATTCCTAAAAACTTTCTTTTCTGAATTTAATCTGTAGATCCATGCCCCAATCTTGGTTCATTGTTTTGTAAAATAACGCTGATTTCTGGTTTTTCCCATTTATTCATGTTTTTTATTGTATTGTTTCTATTACTTTTTCTTGTTTCAAATTGTTTTGTTTCTTTCGGTAATTCGTTACCTAGTTTCTGAATTAACTTGCTTTTTGTACACTTTATGGCCTTGTTCGGATTTTGATAACTTTTTCGTGCATTTTATTGTGTTGTTCTGTTTTCGTATTCTTTGTTGGTTCGGTTATCATTGCCAAAAACGTGTTTTTATGTTTCACATTTCTTTATTTCTCTAAAATCTCTTTACCTGATCCTTTTCCTTTGTAATGAAATTACAGATATCTGGTACAGGGTGTTTCAAAATATCCGTCACATCTTAAGTTTTCAATATTTTTACAAATATTCAAGTCAAAGATACGAAATTGTATTTTACAAATTAGAAATTATTTGTGTGTAATGATATTACAAATTCTACATTGCAACAAATCTACCAATTCTCCACACACACACACACACACACACACACACACACACACACACACACTAATGCTTATCTGTGAAAGCATGATCTGCTTGTATTTTTTTTTAAATTTGTCTTTTACACCATGTGTACCTTGCAAGGATTGAAAAAGCACATACAATGGAATCGTCTTTATTGTGGAAACTCTGATAATATCGTTTTTGACGTACAATGTGTATTAGGATGGCGAGTGGTGTGGTTCATGTACTTTAGCTGCAGATGTTTAACAAATCATAGATCAATACTCTAAATGTATGGATCATAGATAGTTTTAATTTTGAATTGGGTTGGTCGGAGACTGATAAAGATAAATTGAAGAACGCACTAGAATTTAAACCCTAGCATTTAAAGCTTGGGGAGATAAGATTTTAAGGTCAATGTGAAGCCGTAATTTTACACTCTTAATGGTGTTCTGTAAGATCAAGGAACTGATATTTTGTACCATGTATATCTACGGCTGTTTTATACTTGTATTCTGTGGAGTTTTTGTAAACTCACAGACAACGCATCACTATGTAAGTTTTTATCATAATCACAAAACCACTTCTCACGTTTAAATGCTCAGGTTTAGTTCTATACAAAATGTTGCAGTAGTTTGTTTCAATATATTGATGTTTAAAACAGTTTTTATATAAATTTATAACCAGTTATCCGCCTGAAGCAATATTTGGATCCATTTTTAGACGCCTACTTTAGATGTTCAGGCCTTCTATAAGTTATAACAGGTTTAATTTCGCCCAGTACAAACATACCCAGATATAAAACGTGATCTGCAACTAAAATTCGATATCTTAGTTCAATCAAATGCCTTACAACAATATGTTAGATCTCAATGTGTCATTATTCAAAGTGAATGTCAACAGTACGATGTTTGATATAGAATTTAGAGTTTGTGTACATGTACGTTTTGACCTGTTTCTCCACCCACCTTCCAATAAGTTTTTGCTTTATTATTAAATCTTACTACAAATTTACTAAGAAAGCTAGTTAAAATTTACAGTTATTTTTGTTTCAGGTTTTACCAATTAAGCCTAACGACTGCCAAACAAATGCCGATTGTCTGTCATCACAATGTTGTATTCATAGCGTGTTACATGGACAGTTTTGTCATCCATACCAAAATGTATCTCAAAGTTGTCATCTTCCAGGACATGACACAGTTTTATACCATTGCGGCTGCGCACCAGGTATAATTATCTAAAGTATGACCACAAGGGTTTAAACATACAATAGAAAACCGTTCCCAGCGGTCTGATCTCAATATGATTGCTCTGATATCTTCCCAAGTGGTTTAGTCTCAATATGTTTGCCATAAAGCTGCATTAAGTTTTCCTAAGAAAAAAAAATTAAAACGGTGCTGATCTACTTATGTTCTTAATGAGCAATGTTACATTTGGTTCAAAGATAAAAGCTCGAACAAATATAGAAATAGCAGTAATTTCCCATTGAGATTTAGCCTGTGGGATGGATCTAATTTTAGAACGTGGTTACGCCGTAAAAACCTGGTCTTTTAAACACAACTTAAAAAACTTTGAAATACGTTAAATTAAACATAAAATTTCATTAAATTTTTCATCTGTGACTTTTTATGGATAAATAACACCATTGCGAATACATTTGGATATTAATGACAGACAATTAATGTAATTTGTCAGGTTCCCCTTTGTCTGTGTTCATCAGTGCGCACGCTCCAAGCTTATAATAATCATCGTTTAACAAGTGACCAACCCGTTAGAGGATGCCGTTTATTTACAGCTGATAGGAATGAAATTTTAGAAAAAAAAATCTAAAATATTTAAAATATTTAAAATATATAAATCTATAAATATGTTAGAAATACAAAAAAAAAAAAAAAAAAAAAAAAAAAAAAAAAAAAAAAAAAAAAAAAAATATATATATATATGAAAAGCTTAATGCAGCTTTAATACCATTCTTTGTGGCCTGTTCCCAGAATTCGTATTGAAAATATTGATTGCTGGGATACCGTTTCAAGTGGTATAGTCTAAATAAGTCAGTGTACCGTTCTCAGTGGTCTGATCTCAATATTTTCCTGGATACTGTATACAGTAAATATGTGGTTCTGAATATCGTTCCCAGTGACGAAGTATCAACAAGTCAGGCTTTATACCCTTATAGGTGGTCTGATCTCAATATGTTTTCCATATGTCTATTTCTGATTTCGCTTGTCTCTCTTACTGTTTTTTTTAATTGCTTTTGTTGTTTTCGGTTACAAACTACATTACATTATATTTACATATTTACAATGTGTGTTCCCGATGTAGAAATTCTAATTGCATTATCAGACAATGATTTTCATGTTCTACCGGCAAATATGACATCAGGGGATTAAACTAGATTTAAGTAGATATTTTTTGTACAAATAAATAATACTTAATACTAAAATAACACAACTTTGTTATCATAAAATAAATGACAAATCGTTGAAATAAATCTTTATTGACAATTTAAGTCCACTGCGACAAAAAAGTTTTAGTTGTTAAAATCAAGCAAATATTATACGTCAATTATTGTCTTTGAATGAGGTCAATACATGGTTCTGTGGACTTGATCCAACCAATATTCACCGAGGCCTTCGGCCTCGGTGAATATTGGTTGCATTCGGCCTCGGTGAATTTTGGTTGCATCAAGTCCATAGAACCATATATTGACCTCATTCAAAGACTATCATTGTTTTATTATATGACAAATAACTATTTGCCTATTTCAAGTGAAATTAGGTAGATTCCATGCAATACAAACAATACACAAAATGCAGTCTCCTCCATCATGACTGAGCAACTTAACGGAGTAAATAAAGAAAATTATTGGATAATTTTGTTGTGACGTCATTGAGGGGGTCTGAACCAGTCCAGACCTCATATTATTGACCGCACGTGCATTTAGACAAGCAATACACGAAATATTTAATGACACGTGACAGTATGACGACTAATAGACGAAAAGAAAAGAATCATAGTCATATAATAATTTAAGTTAACCAAATAAATGGTCGGCAGATTATTCAAGTGCATTGCGGTATTAGCATTCAGGTTAAGCACATTTGAGAATACAGAAGGATTGAGGGATGGTATAACCAAGGTCTTCTAAAATTTATTTGTTTCTAAAATTATCTTGACCAAATTTGAGATTCATAGGTCACCAACGTTCAAGAAAGATAAGAAATAATAAGTATGTATGGGATTTATCTAATTTTTGATAAAATAAATTTTATTTTAAGGATGGATAAGCTGTATTCGCTTTAATTGCTAAAGGACGTTTTTATGTTATTGGCCGTTTTAGGGGAGATCCGTTTTCAATCGTTGCTAGTCTTAGAATCTGAATGTCACGCATAGTAGATGCATTTTTAGAAGGCAATCAAATCATAGAACTCGTTGGTAATTTTTCCTTTTGTAATAAAACCTCGTAATTATTTAAGAAACTTTATCCCTATGTGCAAGGATTTATGTCTAATGATTGGTACATATTACTATATTTAGCCTTGACAGCAAAAACTGTTTCACTGCATTATTTACATCAACAGTCGCTATTTTAAATATTTTTCATAAATAATAACCGATTTTTATTTTTCAATCATTTATTTACCTATCTAGAGGCATAAAATGAAATAAGATTATTAAAAAAGTAAACTAAACTTTCTCTTTCTATCAGCTTTGCTTTAATCTTCCTTAAACAACACATCACGTCACGCTGATTGTGGTCCAACGACCTGTCAATTAACTTGCCACTGTTATATCTATTGGTTACACATCATTTGTCTTATTGTATAAGACAGAAATTTAATATGTAAATGATCGTGATTATCCGATTCACCGGAATCAATATATATATGCTTATATAATTGTAAATAAGCGAATAAGCATTAAAATGGAAATTCATAAAACTATTTATAAATATATAACACCTGTTCAATTTTGATGTGCCAGATGTGCACATTTCGGAAAATCATTCATCATCAGTGACACTAGGGACCGAAAAGATTGATAGATAAAAAATATAAGCCAAAGAATTGCAAATTATTAAATAAATTCCAATAAGTACGTTTAACTTATCGGATTTTCCTGTCTTGTTTCAAATTCGATGTTTATTGTCATTATCTCGCCAATAAATTGATGTGTAAATGTGTAAATAAAGGAAATATCTATGATTGGTTTTAATCGATAGTTGTATCGTATGATTCATTGTTAAAGTTTAAGATTTCTGTTTATTTTGAGATAATAAACTATTTTAATTTTTTACACAATTTACTTTTTAATTTTTGTTTTGAGGATATAAATGATTTTTATCTGGAAAATTGCCAGCTTTGTCATGGGATATGATTTACCTCTAGTAAACATATTATATTTATGATTTCAGGTTTGACATGTGAACAAATCCACCTCGACCCAAACCACCAACTGACAGGCGTACAAGCAGCTATCCTTCAAGCTGAACAAGCCTTGGTTAAAGGAGGACTTGGTCTATGTACTCAACCGTCATCTACGTAAATCTGATTGACTACAGCCACGGAGAGTAACTAACTAACCAATAAATATTGTACAATTTATCTATAGTTTTTAATTATTATTTGTGGAGGTAATTAACATTAGTTAAAATTGTTTATTTTAATTAAATTTATCCTTTTGTGTATAAAGTATTCCTGTTTAACAATGTAATGAGGTGGATACAGACTCGAGTCGTACCATCGACAATCCACTGGAAATGGCTAATGGTTAAAAGTTCATGCTACTACTTAAAAACTATAAACACGTGTATTTCACTGTTGGAAAGATATCATTGTAATGACTGAATGGTATGTAAGTTTACAGTGGTGTGGATCAGGTGGCTTTTGAGGTGCCTTATCATCAACCACAAGCTGCCTCAAGTCATAAATTATATACATATGATATTGCATTTATGGCATTGTTATAGTCACTACTAAAATGCTTGTTAATTACGACAACAAAAAAAGCCGGTTTTCTTGTGGTAAACCTGAATTGGATGACCGCTCTGTACTAGTTAAATGAACAAAGTGGGCTGAAATATTTTTCTGCGACACTGAGTGTGAGGTTACTAACGGTCGCTATTACTGAGTAAACTCTTGTACAAACTGATTAGGACAACTTGCATGATCTAACGCACGACATAAAGTGATGTACACATTTATCCTAAAGCGCGACATTAACTGGTGTACACATTTATCCTAACGCACGGCATTAACTGGTGTACACATTTATCCAAACGCACGACATTGACTGGTGTACACATTTATCCTTAAGCACGATATTAACTGGTGTACACATTTATCCTAACGCACGACATTAACTGGTGTACACATTTATCCTACCGCACGACTTTAACTGGTGTACACATTTATCCTAACGCACGACTTTAACTGGTGAACACATTTATCCTAAAGCACGACATTAACTGGTGTACACATTTATCCTACCGCACGAATTTAACTGGTGTACACATTTATCCTACCGCACGACTTTAACTGGTGTACACATTTATCCTTAAGCACGACATTAACTGGTGTACACATTTATCCTTAAGCACGACATTAACTGGTGAACACATTTATCCTAACGCACGACCTTAACTGGTGTACATATTTATTCTAACGCAAGACATTAACTGATGTACACATTTATCCTAACGCACGACATTGACTGATTTACACATTTATCCTAACGAACGGCATTAACTGATGTACACATTTATCCTAACGCACGACATTAACTGGTGTACACATTTATCCTAACGCACGACAAAAACTGGAGTACACATTTATCCTCACGCATGACATTAACTGGTGTACACATTTATCCTAACGCACGGCATTAACTGGTGTACACATTTATCCTAATGCACGGCATAAACTGATGTAAACATTTATCCTAACGCACGACATTAACTGGTGTACACATTTATCCTTACCCACGACATAAACTGGTGTACACACTTATCCTAACGCATGACATTAACTGGTGTACACATTTATCCTTACCCACGACATAAACTGGTGTACACACTTATCCTAACGCATGACATTAACTGGTGTACACATTTATCCTTACCCACGACATAAACTGGTGTATACACTTATCCTAACGCATGACATTAACTGGTGTACACATTTATCCTTACCCACGACATAAACTGGTGTACACACTTATCCTAACGAACGGCTTTAACTGATGTACACATTTATCCTAATGCACGACATTAACTGATGTACACATTTATCCTAACGCACGGCATTAACTGGTGTACACATTTATCCTAACGAACGGCTTTAACTGATGTACACATTTATCCTAATGCACGACATTAACTGATGTACACATTTATCCTAACGCACGACATTAACTGGTGTACACATTTATCCTAACGAACGGCTTTAACTGATGTACACATTTATCCTAATGCACGACATTAACTGATGTACACATTTATCCTAACGCACGACATTAACTGGTGTACACATTTATCCTAACGAACGGCTTTAACTGATGTACACATTTATCCTAATGCACGACATTAACTGATGTATACATTTATCCTAACGCACGGCATTAACTGGTGTACATATTTATCCTAACGAACGGCATTAACTGATGTACACATTTATCCTAACGCACGACATTAACTGGTGTACAAATTTATCCTAACGAACGGCATTAACTGATGTACACATTTATCCTTACGCAGGACATTGACTTGTGTCGACATTTATCCTTACGCAGGGCTTTAACTTTTGGACACATTTATTCTTGAGGTAGATGATTGCTAATGCCACGTAAAGCATAAATAAAACAACGAATGGCGACTATATTGTGTTACCCCGCCTTGTTAGAAATGGTAAGTTAAACTAACATTTACATACTATAATATTATTAACTCTACAATCACAAATTGCAGATTCCAAAATTGTGGTACATTTAGTTCAAAACTTCTTTCTACTTTGAGAAACAATTGGATTTTTCAATTAAGTATGAAGTCTTCTTTGTCTGCATTAAAATTTAAAAAAAATATTCAAAATAATGGGTTCTATATTTGCAATATTTAAGTAAGGATTACATTTAGTTTCCAATAACTATATAAGGAAAATTCAATATGTAAAAATTTAACAAAAACTCACAGAAAGAACATTTAAATCAAGGTTTTTATTTTTTCTGAACACAAACTATCGACCTCCTTCTACGGCAACCATTGGTCCTTGCGTTGTTGTATAGTTAGCCGTGCGTTCACATACACCTTGTCCTGGATGCAAAACGCCCTCTAGTGCCACATTTGCACTAGTAATGTGATCTACTGAAGTACAGACCAAACCTGCAAATAAATGCAAAAAATTAAGACCATGAAAAAATAAAAAACAACTAGTGTCATATTTTGTGCTGACAAAGATACCACTCCGTTTTAGGAGCAACAAATCCTACACTTGTTCCCCTATTAGATATTATTTTGTTGAGCATTTTTGCAATTTATTGTTTTTATCCAATTGTTTTCAATTAAATAGCCAAAACAGTAGGATTTTTTTTTTAAATTATAATACTCCGGCGCAATAACTCCGAAAGATTTTGTCTGATATGTTTTTAAAAATGATGTCAAAATTGACTTAAACGTGACAAGGTATCTTAAGTACATTTAGTATTTAGTTACATGTTTTCAGTTGTTTGTACAAGCATCGTGTCTCCTGATCTTTTTGTCAATAAGCTGGGCTAACAACGTACATGTATTAAGTAGATACGGGCAAGATATAAAAAATATGAATTCGAAAGGCTTTCTTATGTCTTGAAAAGCAATGTCTATTTAAACAAACGACTTGGCAAACGTTGTTATTCAAGAAACATAACAAACTAACAAATTGAACAAAAGTAAAGTACAATAAGCTTACAGAAAAACACCGATAAATGAACTACTAAGTAAGGACGAACCGTTGAATGGAATTCCCCAGAGCTCCACGTGATACCTCATAGCTTATGTTTCTATTGGCAAAGGAATCGCATAAAGTGACATTTTCCCGTAACAACGACCTTTTTTTTTTTTTGAAATATTTGACGTAAATGTTATCCATTTCATCACGCACAAACACTAAGAGGTATTGATCACGTGGTACGCTAGCGGGTTCCATTGGTGACTAGAATCAATGATGTACAGTTAAGTAGTTATCTATTTGTAACAGCCTCGCTTATTTTACAATAAGCCTAGGTCTCTAAACATACCTGGTTCACAACCACATGTGTAAGTCTCTCCTTGTAAATTGCAGTGTTCCAAATATTTAATATAGTGGTGAAAACAGTGTTTGTGACCACGGGAATCAGTTACACAACATCCATTTCCAGAACAGTCCGAATCCGATTGACAACCGTTGGAAAAAAGACTATCAAACATGAATCCGCCAATCTAAAAAATACAAAATATAACATAAGAACATAATAAATAATACTGAAACATACATCCTGATTAAAACATTTGAAATAAAACAAGATAAAAATGAACATTTTAAAATATGATTTAGATATTGATTCATAAATGGTTACTCAAACTCTCAAAGTGCTACCATATACTAAAATTGTAGTGAAAATGTTAGTTTATATGTGACACTTTTCTGCTTTTTCTTTCTCCTCTATTTATTAAAGTTTTAGAATAACTTTTTGTGTTCTCCTCTTGTAAAGTATCAATGTCTTACATGTTGTGAGTTAACATACACAACCAAGCAAACTAAAACAATTAACAACAACTTCATTTTTACGACTCTGGACAACGAAGTGACTACAACAAAGATTCTCTGCAGATATGTCCTATAGTTAAGGGAATATTTCTGACGATTCCAGGTGCTTTTATATATCGTGACATAATGAAAGTACCAGTAGAATTCCTTATCTAATCTCCCCGTCATATACGTCGTCACATGACCTGAAAATTTCTAGTTAGTAAGACTTTAATAAAGTTCATTGCTTTAACGTAATGTAAAAATGGCTTTTTTAAAACTTTTAATTAAAAAATATTCGTAAAACGACTGAAGTTATTGTCGTTATCAAATACAAATATACTGGTCCATGTTAAAATTACAATATCAAAAACAAAGTAAGAACAATAAATATTGTCTAATTTCACTAAAAAAGTGATGCAGTGTGCTCCGGGAAGATAAGAATTTTCTGTCTAGTCGGCTTCACCCGCCATCCGTAAAATTAAAACCGGGAAGGAAAGGAACGTAAAGCTGCGGAAACGTCAAATATATCCAAGACAATTCTGGATACAGCGTAATCAAACTATTCGACAACATTGTGATGACGGACATAAAACTTTTTGAGGGCCTTAATTAACCTGGGCTTGCAATATCCGCGAGTCAACAATCTATTTATAAGCAACCTGCTTCGTTTTATAAAGTTTCCGTAGTGGGAGTAAGTTCTTACATACTACATGTATATTGACTGCTAAACGAATACTAGTACCCCATAAACATGCAGTAGAAGGATATACTAGTATATTGCTGCATAGAAAGAGAAAGCTGACAATAGAAAAATTAAATAACACGTTTATCGCATAGATATAAACGTAGCCTTCCATGGGTCATAGCACGTCTTTCATATACAGTGCAACTTCCGAATACCGGCCTCGTATGGGACCGAGGAATTTGGCCGGTTTTCAGAGGGGCCGGTATTTAGAGGGCCTTATAAATCCGGTAGTCCGATCCGGTCCGAATCTCTTCCATTTCAGAAATTTATCAAACGGTGTATTGACAAAATACGTAAATGTCAATACATTCTCATAAGCATTGATCGTACCTGTAATTCTTGAACTTAACAAGTACCTAGTAAATAAACCCCAAAAAGCTTACAAACTGGCAGATTATTACAAACAACTGTACGATATCCAAAACGGATACACGTGTGCTGCTTGTGTTAGTCAGGCATACAAGTTACTGTTTCCGGTTGAAAATGAAACAATTTATTTTTCAAAATATTTTTTTATTAATTGTTCAGGCTAGTTACAACATATGAAGCAAAAATATTATCCAAATCACTTAAAACGAGGACCGATTCGTGAATTACAAGCCTGTCCTGTATCTCTAGTGACCGGTTTCCGGGTCGTGGTGACTGGAATGTTTTAATATTAAATAGTAATAGTATTGTTTAAAAAGTGTGTAAATAATAATTAAAAAAAAAAACCAGAAAATAATGATGTTTTAAATAAAAAAAAATATTTCTTAATATATTTTGCATTGCGCGGGTGATATAAACATTATAATAAAACGTTTTCATCATATTCAAGTGAGGGGTACTTGACTGGTAAAAACCTCGAAAAAAAGAAATTAAAACCATCAGAAAGACAATAATTGCAATAATTAGATTATCGAACAATAAAAGAAACAGATTAAAATTAATTCAATTATTTATTCAAGTATATCTGAACAGGTAATCCTGTCTACCAGTACAATGATGAGCGCATTACAATATCGTTGTTTTTTCAGTAATCGGATTAGCAGCTGTCCGTTACGGTTCATTGATGCATTGCGACTCCCAAAGGCCGGTTTTCGGAAGTAAATTATTAAGATGTTACATGATTTCGGCACTTAAAAAAGGCCGGTATTCGGAATTCAGAGGGACCGGTTTATGGAAGTTTATTTTAATATAAACAAAGAAGGATAAATTCGGGACCGGTCTGGCGTGTTCGGTATGTGGAGGTGATCGGTTTTAGAAGGGCCGGTTTTCGGAAGTTGCACTGTATCTGCATTTGTAGTTCAATGATTTGACGACGCTTGTGATTCAAACGAGCTACACTTTAAAAGATTTCCAAGAATTGTATTTTTTCGGTGGGGATGTGCTCTGTAATACAATGCCATTTGACTGGAAATCGCGGTTCACCTAAATCCATTAGTAATAGAACTATACCACTAAATACTGTTTTGTCATTGGATACATCCCCTGTTCTGTTAATCAATGGTTTCGTAAGACGATAAAAGCAATTAAGAAACCCTTCCTCCTCAAAGTGTTGTTAGCAGTGTTTATATCTTTGAAGTGTCTGTCACTGTTGGTGTTGTTAGCAGTGTTTATATCTTTGAAGTGTCTGTCACTGTTGGTGTTGTTAGCAGTGTTTATCTCTTTGAAGTGTCTGTCACTGTTGGTGTTGTTAGCAGTGTGTATATCTTTGAAGTGTCTGTCACTGTTGGTGTTGTTAGCAGTGTTTATATCTTTGAAGTGTCTGTCACTGTTGGTGTTCTTAGCAGTGTTTATATCTTTGAAGTGTCTGTCACTGTTGGTGTTGTTAGCAGTGTGTATATCTTTGAAGTGTCTGTCTCTGTTGGTGTTGTAAGCAGTGTTTATCTCTTTGAAGTGCCTGTCACTGTTGGTGTTGTTAGCAGTGTTTATCTCTTTGAAGTGTCTGTCTCTGTTGGTGTTGTAAGCAGTGCTTATATCTTTGAAGTGTCTGTCACTGTTGGTGTTGTTAGCAGTGTTTATATCTTTGAAGTGTCTGTCATTGTTGGTGTTGTTAGCAGTGTTTATCTCTTTGAAGTGTCTGTCTCTGTTGGTGTTGTAACCAGTGTTTATCTCTTTGAAGTGTCTGTCACTGTTGGTGTTGTTAGCAGTGTTTATCTCTTTGAAGTGTCTGTCTCTGTTGGTGTTGTTAGCAGTGCTTATATCTTTGAAGTGTCTATCACTGTTGGTGTTGTTAGCGGTGTTTATCTCTTTGAAGTGTCTGTCACTGTTGGTGTTGTTAGCATTGTTTATATCTTTGAAGTGTCTGTCATTGTTGGTGTTGTTCGCAGTGTTTATCTCTTTGAAGTGTCTGTCACTGTTGGTGTTGTTAGCAGTGTTTATATCTTTGAAGTGTCTGTCTCTGTTGGTGTTGTTAGCAGTGCTCATATCTTTGAAGTGTCTGTCACTGTTGGTGTTGTTAGCAGTGTTTATCTCTTTGAAGTGTCTGTCACTGTTGGTGTTGTTAGCAGTGTTTATATCTTTGAAGTGTTTGTCACTGTTGGTGATGTAAGCAGTGTTTATCTCTTTGAAGTGTCTGTCACTGTTGGTGTTGTTAGCAGTGTTTATCTCTTTGAAGTGTCTATCACTGTTGGTGTTGTTAGCAGTGTTTATATCTTTGAAGTGTCTGTCACTGTTGGTTTTTTTAGCAGTGTTTATCTCTTTGAAGTGTCTGTCACTGTTGGTGTTGTTAGCAGTGTTTATATCTTTGAAGTGTCTGTCTCTGTTGGTGTTGTTAGCAGTGTTTATCTCTTTGAAGTGTCTGTCACTGTTGGTGTTGTTAGCAGTGTTTATCTCTTTGAAGTGTCTGTCACTGTTGGTGTTGTTAGCAGTGTTTATCTCTTTGAAGTGTCTGTCACTGTTGGTGTTGTTAGCAGTGTTTATATCTTTGAAGTGTCTGTCACTGTTGGTGTTGTTAGCAGTGTTTATCTCTTTGAAGTGTCTGTCACTGTTGGTATTGTAAGCAGTGTTTATCTCTTTGAAGTGTCTGTCACTGTTGGTGTTGTTAGCAGTGTTTATCTCTTTGAAGCGTCTGTCTCTGTTGGTGTTGTTTCATGTTTGTACAGTATCTTCCCACTCTATATTTGTTTAACATCTACGGTGAGAGTTACTTCCCTTTCATCTTTCAGCTTGTTTCATACAAGTACACATCAACAAATTATAGTATGTATTTAAATAAATTTAATTGAACTTGTTATTCGGATGTAATTTTTCCTATTCATGACGTTTACAAAATAACTATTTATAGCTCAAACAACAAACATATTAATACACATGAAAAACATCCTTGTATGCTGAAATAATTTGCAGATTTTATACTTCATTTATTGACAATAATTGCAGGCGTGTCGGTAAATCAGTAATTTATTACTATGATGTAAACACGGTTGCCTTGGTTGTGTTGACTTTTAAGGTTTTTTCTTTCTTTATTAGTCCAACAAAATTTTGTATAAATTTTTGTAACACAGGGTATAGAAAGTATTTATGACCCATAAATCTCATTTTATTTATCCTTTAATCTCTGTAGTGCTAGAGAGCGTCTAGCCACTTGTTATGAAGGCCACTTAGGGTCACAACCATTCATTATTTAGAGTAGTTGAGTAATGATGTTTAACGTCCCACTCAAGAATTTTCACTTATATCGAGACGTCGCCAGCTATAGGCGAAAGTGCAGAAATTTTGCCTGTGCGTTGTGTTGATGGCATTATACAGCAGGGTTCTTTATCGTGCCATGCCTGCCATGACACGGGACCTCGTTTATTTTAAGTTCCCATCCGAAAGAACCGTGACTTTCATTTCGTAATGCCGAGTGCTTGGCGAAAGAACAGTCACTACCCACTTTCAAGTGTTGGGTCAGACCCGGCCGGGGTTCGAACCCACGACCTTCCACTTACGGAGCGAGCACTCTACCAACTGAGCAGTGGTCACTCATTATTTATATATTCAATATAAAATTACACTCTGTGAAAGTCATAAATTAATATCACCTTGTTTAAATTGAAATCTCACCCCGCGGGGCAGCATGATGTCAAATAATGGTATATTGCACATGGTAAGTATAAATAAAAACTCAATTAATATTAACAGAATCAATCCATGCGAGGACGTTCTACATTCATTTTTGAAAAATGAAAAAGGTTTTTTTTTAAATTTTATATCATACTATCATATTTAAAAATTTCTCTTAAAATCGGAAATCGGAAATTACTTGTATTTAAAGTTACTAAATCGGGATTCATTGTTTTGTGTAAAGTGTTGTCAATAATTGTTTAATATCATTAACTTAATCATTATTTCGATGAACATTTAAAAATGTAAGCCTGAAATAATACATTTACTTATTTTTCAAAATAAATTGTGCCTTTAAAAAATCATGTCATTAATTTTTTTTTTTTTTTTTTTTTTTTTTTTTTTTGGAATTGCCAAAAATACTTTTTCCATAAAAACAATTGAAATAAAAAGTGAAACGCTCCGTAGAAAAATATAAGCATCCTTTAAAAAGTAACTTTTGCTCTCATTAGAACTGTCACTCTCCATCTCATTTTTGTCATTGCTGCTTAAATGACCATCGATTCAATTTCATTTTCTGTTACCCCTTCTGTGACCCAATATGCTTTTTTTTATTTCAAGTGTGGTTAACTGCTTTTTCCCAACCGTCTTGGATTTCGGACGAACATGTCGGATATAATGTTTGAATTTCACCATCAGAGGATCTTGCATAACTAAATTCCTTTCAATTAGCAATGTAATTTTAGGCTAGATTTAGATTTAGTTTAAAAATACACGTACACTTAAGTTGCATATAATGCGTTTATGGAAAATTATATAAAAAAAAAAAAACAAAACCGTGTTTTATCCACCTGCATCTATTTTTTATGTTTCAGAACAATTCATTTTTCTGTTAATAATAATAATAATAATAATAATAATAATAATAATAATAATAAATCCACTAAGCTGACTTCCAGAGCAAATCACCTACAAATGAGTACAAGTTAACTCCCCTAATTTTCAGAGCGACAAGTTTAACCTCTATCAACTGAAATAATATCGTGGCAGTCGATTCAGGATGTAACCGAATTGGCAGTAAAAGCTACCAAAATTAGGCAAACTAATTAAGAATATTTATCACACTAGTTTCTGCTCGAGCAAGATGCAAACCTAGGCGGTGAGAGACCCGGGGTTTTAAGGTCACTCTGCCATCGAGACCCCCCTTTCCTGTAGATATTATGCAGATAGAAAAAGTAATACTGCATTTAACTCGGCCCACACTCTTCATGGCTGACGTTGTTAGGACTACATTTTTATTCTCAATGTGTTACAAATAATAATTGTATGTTGATAACAAAATAAAAATTTTCTAGTTATTTCTATTTAATGAAATTTCTAGAATATATATATATATATATAGTTTTCACAACATAATCAAAATGTAATATTATCAAGTTTTTATGAATGGCATTATAATGGATAAAAGTCAAAGTGGAAGTAATAAACTAGTGACCTATTTCTGAAATGATTGACATTCAACAAACGGCGCCATGTCATTTACAGGTAAGGAAGGTTAATTAATACAAAATCAGCAATTCTTCCTCATTCCACCGTTATCATGAAATTAACTCTAAAGACATATCGGATACACTGAATTCAACAATTCAGATTTAGTATCTATAATAAAAATAAGTATTTAATAAGATTTTTATGAAGAACTGATTGTATTAAGTGGATTGATAGAACCAGTACAAAGAATTTTAAACAACACATACACCTCATGTCATCAATTACCTAATCCTGTTCATGAATATACCTCACCTTAGAAACAAACCTACTGTAATCAATAAAACTCTTGTTATTGAAGAATAAAAACCCTCGACCCTCATCTCATATCATTCATCAATTCACCTGGTATTAACAATGGATATGATTTCATCTGCTCACCTCATTTGGCGATTCATATCATTTCAACAATAGTAGTATTAATGTCGATTAATCTCATTTCATCAATATACCTAATGTCATCAGTACACCTCATGTCATCAACAGACCTCATGTCATCTACACACCTCATGTCATCATCACCTCTTATGTCAACAAAACATCTCATGTCATCAATACACCTCATGTCATAAAACAACCTCAAGTAATCAACACACCTCATGTCATATTAACACACTTTATGTCATCAACACACCTCATGTCATCAAAAGAATACAAAAGCCGATCAGCTGCAAAAGCGACTTATACTGAATTATAACCTTGTTTAATTTAACATTCTGATTCAAAACCATTGATATACAATTAAAACAATCATCAGTTATCAGTGGTATAATCATTATTAAAGCCAGACAATATTCTATACACAGATCAGCCCTGTCTGGTGTTTTCTCCTTTATTCCAGCGCAGAAGCAAAGATATCTAACTCCGGAGCATTTTAGGTAAACAACCTCTCCACAAAGCATCCCTGTCAAGGTCAACAGTTTAGCCTTTATTTTGTGTTGACTTTGCACTTTTAATTTTGTGTTGACTTCGCAATTTTTGTTTTGTGTTGACTTCGCACTTGTTATTTTGTGTTGACTTCGCACTTGTTATTTTGTGTTGACTTTACACTTGTTGTCTTGTGTTGACTTCGCACTTGTTGTTTTGTGTTGCACTTTATACACAGTATGGTCAATGCAATATCCTTAAAGTTATGTATATGGACACAAAGTTTAAACTTCCTTCTGAAATTAAAAATGTTCAATAATATAGGTGTATATTGTTTTATCATATAATCTATATTATGGCTATGACAGGGGGTTGTTTTCCTAGAGAGCCTCATAATCAGCCATAGAGGGCCTCATAATCAGCCATAGAGACCTCATAATCAGCCGTAGAGAGTCTCATAATCAGCCATAGAGAGCGTCATAATCAGCCATAGAGACCTCATAATCAGCCGTAGAGAGTCTCATAATCAGTCATAGAGAGCGTCATAATCAGCCATAGAGAGCCTTATAATCAGTCATAGAGAGCCTCATAATCAGCCATCTCGGCTTTATCTTCCTGGTTTTTATCGTCCATGTCTTATATCACATCGGCTTAGCTAGAAATATTTAAACTTGATCATTTTATCAAACATCATGAGTATTTTGACTTCCTTGGGTAATTGTTCTTGAGCTACTTACTCGATTCCTATTAAATTCGATTTTTACTAAGTCAAAGTTAACTTGAAGGAGCTTGATTAATCTGCCTTAATTACAAAATTTAATAATTGTAAAACGTAATTGTACTGTATGAATTGAAAAATCACGTTGAATTAAACATGTTGCATTATTTGCATATCGTGATAAAATAAAAATTCTACAAAAAAATATGCTTTTTAAAGAAATGATTGAATAAATGCGAAAAAAATGAAACATTAATAATAAAAAGTATTATAACCCTTTAATTGGCAGATACGCCAACCTACGCCATTCTGATTTTTTAAAAATCTTTTGCAAAGTTTTTAGATCTAAAATTAAAAATTGACGGATCGATATAAATTTGGTATTATATGATACTAGAAAATTTTTTCAAAAAATGTTACTTTAAAATAATATCGTTTAAAAATTGCAAAGCTATCACGTTATTGGCGTTGTATAGAAAAGATTATAGAAAGTATATAATAAGAAACTCATTTAAATCTTGAAAAATAAAAATCTTATGTTAATGTGTGTGTATATATGTGTGTGTGTGTGTGTGTGTGTGTGTGTGTGTGTGTGGCACCAAATGTATAGTCTCCTTTTTTATATGGTCCGTATATTTTTATGGTATCTGACAACTGGTATCCAATGCGTATATGGTATTCCATGTTTAAATGTAGTTTGCATATTTCATCCACATTTATATGTGTTCATTTGGAACTATAAATATGGTTTCCACATGAGTTTGATATTGTTTGCACAATTTTCACATAATTTTTTATTTACATATTTTGACCCCAAACATATGGATTCCATGAATATTTCTTGTATTAAAAACATATATTGTCATATTGTCTGGACAAAGCGGTTTATAATTCCTATTGTAGATCAATGTACTTGTAACAAAAGGTTGGGTTTCTTTTATGACAATAACAATTAGCTGATTAGCGATGGTGTATTATACCATTTTTGAATTTAACCATGATATACATTCAAAAATGGTATACAATGTATGACAATGCCATCAAATGTCACCAAACAAATACCTATAATACAAAGTTAACAAACAGTATATCGTAGGGTTCTATCATTTATAGTTTTTTTTTTACAACTTTTTACCGCACCTGACTATAAATACCGTCAGAAGCGGACAAGACCAGGTACCCGTCTGTTTATGCCTAATAATAGTAAAATAATACATTTTGCAGAATTATAGATTAAACAGTGTTTTTTTGTAATTTGTATCACTACTAAGTTTTGAATGTTCTACAGTTTTTGATTTGAACAGATACAAAAAGCGACAACAATATATAAATAAAAAAAACAACAATATACATATCAATCTTCTTGTCTTGCGTTGCTTGCTTCTTGTCTTGCGTTGCTTGCTTCTTGTCTTGCATTCCTTGCTTCTTGTCTTGAGCCCCTTGCTTCTTGTCTTGCGTTCCTTGCTTCTTGTCTTGCATTCCTTGCTTCTTGTCTTGAGCCCCTTGCTTCTTGTCTTGCATTCCTTACTTCTTGTCTTGAGCCCCTTGCTTCTTGTCTTGCGTTCCTTGCTTCTTGTCTTGCATTCCTTGCTTCTTGTCTTGAGCCCCTTGCTTCTTGTCTTGCATTCCTTACTTCTTGTCTTGCATTCCTTGTTTCTTGCCTTGCGTCCCTTGCTTCTTGTCTTGCATTCCTTACTTCTTGTCTTGCATTCCTTGTTTCTTGCCTTGCGTCCCTTGCTTCTTGTCTTGCATTCCTTGCTTCTTGTCTTGCATTCCTTGCTTCTTGTCTTGAGCCCCTTGCTTCTTGTCTTGCATTCCTTACTTCTTGTCTTGCATTCCTTGTTTCTTGTCTTGCATTCCTTGTTCTAGTAGATTTATTTTTAAATAGTATATTACCAGCCTTATTATTTTACGAGACTATCGTTATTTTTTTTATTTTTAAGTTTCCGATTGGGACGGTACATTTTTTTTTGAAATATTGCTTCGGTTATAGTTATCTTCTTTCAATGGTGCTAGTACACTTATTACGACTGTTATAGTTATTCTTTTATATTGCGACAATTCTGCCTATCGCTTTATATTACGATGGTTTCGGTTATCATTTTTTATGCGACGGTTCCGGTTATCTTTTCCATTGCGACGGTTCCGGGTATCTTTTCCAGTGGGATGGTTCCGGTTATCTTTTCCAATGCGACGGTTTCGGTTATCTTTTCCATTGCGACTATTATGTTATTATTCGATACTATGACAGTTCCGGTTATCTTTTCCATTGCGACGGTTTCGGTTATCTTTTCCATTGCGATGGTTCCGGTTATCTTTTCCAATGCGACGGTTTCGGTTATCTTTTCCATTGCGACTATTATGGTTATTATCCTATACTATGACGGTTTCGGTTATCTTTTCCAATGCGACGGTTTCGGTTATCTTTTCCAATGCGACGGTTCCGGTTATCTTTTCCATTGCGACGGTTCCGGATATCTTTTCCATTGGGATGGTATCCGGTTATCTTTTCCAATGCGACGGTTTCGGTTATCTTTTCCATTGCGACTATTATGTTATTATTCGATACTATGACGGTTTCGGTTATCTTTTCCATTGCGACGGTTTCGGTTATCTTTTCCATTGCGATGGTTCCGGTTATCTTTTCCAATGCGACGGTTTCGGTTATCTTTTCCATTGCGACTATTATGCTTATTATTCTATAATACGACGGTTTTGGTTATCTTGTTATTCCATTGCGACGGTTCCGGTTTATCTTGTGACAGTTCCGCTAATCTATTTCATATAGCGACAATCCTGTTTATTTCGTTTCCTTATTTGTTGTGTAACAAACCTCAAAACAGTGTTAAAATTTAGGGAAAGTTTAAAGAAGGAAGAATTGTTTAAATTTTGTTGAATATGACTTAAATTAATGTCTCTTCGACAAATCTGTCAACTTCATGATGATATCTTCATTGTGTGTTGACATGTCACATCCCTCTTAAATAACAAATTTATCACCAAAGTTATAAAAATTTCAACCTCTATGTCAATCAATGATAATTCATTATTAGGAAACTGTATTACGCTTGTAAAATAATTATTAATATTTCGTCAAACCAGTCACATAATCAGAATAGTAAAAATAAAGTTAACGGCTGTTTTTGTGGACTGTTTTAAAAACTGATGTTCCTACGAAAAAGGTAAGATGTTTTATATTTCACAAAAAATAACAAAAAATATTAATATTATATATGTAATTTATTTTTCTTCAAATGATAACAAAAAAGAAATATTTATATCAAAACCATTATACATACTTATACATATACATACATACATATATAACTATATATATATATATATATATATATATATATATATATATATATATATATATATATATATATATATATATATATATATATATATATTGTTAAATCTTTACGTGTGGTAGTGAAATTACTCTAAAATAAAAAAGAAACTTCCGCACTTTTTGTGGGAAGACGGAATTATCAAACAAAGGACGATAGGTGTTCGTATACCGTCATAAAATATTTAAAAACCTTGATTCTATAGAATATTCTGTAGCAAATTTATCTGACAGACAGGATTCTCAACTTTTAGTTCCTTTTAGTAGCATGGCAAATGAACCAATTGATGATTGTAACTCAAAAAGTCTTGATAATTTTACTCGTTGTAACTTTTACGTTCTTTGTTGAAAATTGTGATACATAATGCTCAATCTCTTTTGTGAAGATGAACTGTAAAAACACATTTAAGCGTTTAAGATATGATTTTGTTTTAATATGAAAGACGAGAAAGTGTTTTTTTTTTTTAAATGAATCGATACACTTAAATGTTACACAATAAAGAGTACTTTCCATCTTGTACTAACCTCCTACTTTGTTTTAGATACATTTTACAAAGTACAAAATACTTTCAATATTAGTAATCTTGATATAATGACATTACAATGATTTATATTCTATGATGACCAGTTTGGTGTATAAACTCGTTAAACTTGTTTGCTAGGTTCAGATCAAGACAAAGCCTGTATTTTTATCAAGTTTTATTTTCACATATACAGATTATTTTCTTCATTGTAATCTTATTATTAGTATTTACTTCTATTTTCATTTGATAAAAACTGACATGTTTTGTATATTCTGAAACTTTTCTAAAACGTATTACATGAAATCTTAATAAAACTTTAAACTCAAACGTATTACATGAAATCTTAATAAAACTTTAAACTCAAACGTATTACATGAAATCTTAATAAAACTTTAAACTCAAACGTATTACATGAAATCTTAATAAAACTTCAAACTCAAAAATCTTATAAGTATGCCTTCTTTATTTTATTTGGAACAGCGCAAATATTTGGTTTTCATATTATTTTAAGAAATTATGTATTTTAATTAAGATGAATTTAAGATGTCATGTATCGGTCATTAATAAAGTTAGGTACACTTGCACTTATAAGTTAATACACATCTCTATCAAATATTTGTATGTAGCTTTTTCATACATTGTTGTTATCACTTTTTGTCCTTAGTTTTTTGTTTTATTTGTTTAATTTTTATTGAATATATAGTTAAATACTTAAAAATTTGCACCTGAATAATACGATTCTGGAGTAGGAATTGCAAACAAAAATACCTAACCAACACTTAAATCTCCACGGCTTTTAAAATTGTGTGTGTGTGTGTGTGTGTGTGTGTGTGTGTGTGAGAGAGAGAGAGAGAGAGAGAGAGAGAGAGAGAGAGAGAGAGAGAGAGAGAGAGAGAGAGAGAGAGAGGCAATCACACTACTCGTATTTCCCGTTTACATCGTAAAATTTAATTATGTATATTGATCAAAAACACGTTTTAAGTCATGTCATGATAAAAATAGTTGTTATTTGAATATATGTATAATGATTTTCAGATACCTTGTCAATTATTTTATAAAACTTATTTTTTATATTTCAGGAAATGTTTCGACTGATTTGTGCTGTAATTTCTATTTTGTTTATGTTTTATACAGGTAAGACTCTATTAAACTATTTGTAACTAAGTGTTTTAAACAATTGTCATAGTAAACAATATTAGTTGTCATAGTAAACAATAATAGTTGTCATAGTATAAACAATAATTAGTTGTCATAGTAAACAATATTAGTTGTCATAGTAAACAATAATAGTTGTCATAGTAAACAATATTAGTTGTCATAGTAAACAATATTAGTTGTCATAGTAAACAACAATAGTTGCCATAGTAAACAATATTAGTTGTCATAGTAAACAATAATAGTTGTCATAGTAAACAATAATAGTTGCCATAGTAAACAATATTAGTTGTCATAGTAAACAATATTAGTTGTCATAGTAAACAACAATAGTTGCCATAGTAAACAATATTAGTTGTCATAGTAAACAATAATAGTTGTCATAGTAAACAATAATAGTTGCCATAGTAAACAATATTAGTTGTCATAGTAAACAATATTAGTTGTCATAGTAAACAACAATAGTTGCCATAGTAAACAATATTAGTTGTCATAGTAAACAATATTAGTTGTCATAGTAAACAATATTAGTTGTCATAGTAAACAACAATAGTTGCCATGGTATTTTATAGTACTTAGGATTGCGTTAATCACTCATTAAACTTATCAGTCTTTAAACAACATAACACTGAACAATTAATTATTTATCTGGACAAAGATTGACTTTTTTGGTTTTACACAAAAGATAATAATAATTATGCTGGCAGCCATGCCGATGGCTCAGAAAGTAGTACTCGTTTGGCGCCAAACTCCAAAACAACATGAATCTCCTAGCTGCGTATGTCGCTATGTACGAATGTTGACCTTTTATTGAACTTAGTTCGGCGCCTCTAATGTAGAAAACCGGAAAACGATAAGCGACTGTTACAAAAAATGTAGTTACCTACTTGAAAATAAAGTAATATAGGTATTGAAAGGACAAGTTTGCTACTGCATCTTGCTGCAAAAAGCTTATTTCATCAACGTGCGTTCTGTATTAAACTATTGTTTCTTATTAAAGTAGTACACCCTCAAACGCTTTTTAAACTATAATTAAGTTAACTTCATTTTCTTTGTTTTATAAACATTAACTAACGTCTTCTCCACTAATAACTCAAAGCTAATAGTGAAACATATTTCAAAATATCTTTAGAACGATTAGAAATTTTAATTTATAAACTAATAGAGAATAAAAAAAAATAAGAAGAAATTTGTAACAGACAGTGTGAAAAAAGGAAAGCGGAATAAGACAAGAAAAGTAAATACAAACAATCTTTAGACAACTTATGAAGCTACGACTTCAAGCGTAAAAATACAGTAATGAAAATACATTAATTTGAGAAGACACCAAGCACACTTCTTATCTAACAACCATTGCTTCATAAAAGGCATATAAAAACAAAATTAAGCCTTATAAGCCCGAACAAACGACTGTTACATGCATATGCCATCTGTAGTTAGTTATTCATTTTAAAAATTATTATTATTATTATTATTATTATTATTAATTATTATTATTATTATCCTAAAATAGAAATAAAAACATCATTCACATGTGGAATGTGGTAATTACACATTGGCTGTACCTAAATATGATACTGCAAGGAGGCAGACTTTTGTAACATAAAAAAGACAAAACTTACTAAAGCCCAAAATTCGATAGAGATAAATAATGACACAATCATGATATAGAGATAAATAATGACACATTCATGATATAGAGATAAATAATGACACATTTATGATATTGAGATAAATAATGATTCTGGTGGAATAATCGAAACAAAGTTCATGATATTGAGATAAATAATGACACAATCATGATATTGAGATAAATAATGATTCTGGTGAAATAATCGAAACAAAGTTCATGATATTGAGATAAATAATGACACAATCATGATATTGAGATAAATAATGATTCTGGTGAAATAATCGAAACAAAGTTCATGATATTGAGATAAATAATGACACAATCATGATATTGAGATAAATAATGATTCTGGTGAAATAATCGAAACAAAGTTCATGATATACTGATAAATAATGACACAATCATGATAAAGAGATAAAAATTGACACATTTATGATATAGAGATAAATAATGACACATTCATAATGTAGAGATAAATAATGACTCATTCATGATATAGAGAGAAATAATGTCACATTTATGATATAGAGATAAATAATGACACATTCATAATGTAGAGATAAATAATGACTCATTCATGATATAGAGAGAAATAATGACTCATTCATGATATAGAGATAAATAATGACTCATTCATGATATAGAGATAAATAATGACACAATCATTAAATAGAGATAAATAATGACACATTCTGTTGGAATAATCGACACAAAATTCATGATATAGAGATAAATAATGACACATTCATGATAAAGAGATAAATAATGACACATTCTGTTGGAATAATCGACACAAAATATAGAGATAAATAATGACGTTGGAATAATCGAAACTCTTAATTTTATTTAAATAAAAACCTGATAAAATGTTTAAAATGAATTATTATAAATGTTTTACAGTCTACAACATCTTTTTAGGTGACAACAATATATAAAGCATTTAAGATGAAAAATAACTCTCTCTCTCTTTCTCTCTCTCTGTCTCTCTATCAATAATATAATAGTGTAATGCGTATGACTCGATTGTTTTTATAACATGATATATCAAAACAGGGAAATTAAATATAGATTTATTTTGTGGCGTAAAAACTGAAAAGTGATGGAAAACATTTTATAAACTTGCAAACTTGCATTTATTTCTTGTAGCAAAAAAAAAAAAAAAAAAAAAAAATAAAATAAATAAATAAATGAAATAAAATAAAAAAATAAATAGGATCCTACTAAAACCACATTACATGACTCTCATGCTTATTTGTATTGTCTTATTTATCATTTTATCATTTACCTTTATTGTGTAAAGTTGACTGATACCAAGTGCAAGTCCTTTAGTTAAAAATTTCTTTTTTACTTCAAACGAAGAAACACTACCATTGCTCATATTAAATCACATTTAAAACCTTTAACTTACAGTTTTTTTTTTCATTTTAGTTAAAGCACAGAAAAATGCAACAGCTTCAACACAAACAACGACTACCGTGATAGAACCATCATCGCCTGAGTTTACCTTTCGTGATTTACCCTCTGGATTATTTGGAATAGATCTATCTTCTAAAACTGCGCCTACATCCGAATTAAAAGCGGGGTTAAAAGTTGATCTTCCACCTGCTTTAGACAGTCTTTCTGTTACAGGAACAAATTCAGCAGATGATCCAACAAGGTTTTTTGCAAGGGAGATTATTTATCCAGAAACCGCTCTTATTAACGCTATAAGGACAGGTACTGATGTTCTGATTCCAAATACTTTTCTTGGACCAGATACACCACTAGAAACAGTAACTCAAAACAACCCACCGACAAATGAAGTAAATTCAAATACACAACACGGTGGATCAAATCCAGCTAAGTTGACTACTGGAAAATTTCCATCGTCTAATGGAAAATTTCTAGCAAATGATCATACTGCTACGAACACTTTAACTGGATTGAATACTCTCTCGATCAAGAGGGGATTTCTTCCAAGTGAAAATTCAGTTTCTGATTTGAACAATATTTTATCTGGCGGAGCAGCAACAAAATCGAAATTGGATAAAGGCAAGCAAGAAACAAAGCCATCTGTATTAGATAATACAATAAGCGATCTACATCAGCCTCTGTTACCAACTAATCATAAATTATCACCAGTGCCATTAGTGGAACAACCTTTGATTTTACCAATAGTTCACGACACAACGCCAACTCCAGACGCTCTTCCGCTTTCTTTGGAACCTTTAGCTCCTGAGAAACCAACTGTAAAACCAGTGACAGTAAAACAAATTCCATCGACAGTCCCTCTTGCTGATAACAGGATGGCAGAAACACAAAACAAACCAATACCGAATTCAGTAAGCGGTCTTCCAGCATCAATATCTCCAGGAATTCTACCGCAAGACAAATCAAACAATTTAGTGTTGAATTCTATTCAAGACATTCAAGCTGAAATTAATGCAGAAATAGATTCAAATCACCTTCAATCTGGTCCATCTTCCATCTTAACTGAAATGCCCAGCAACCAAATATTAGTGAATGACATAAATACTTTGATAGAAACTCCAGCAAAAGTTCCAAATAGCGACGATTTTGTGCCATTTCCTGTACCTGATATTCTCTTGGATAAGAACGCCTTTAATTCAATAGAACAAAAAGCTACAGGTACTTCGCAAAAAAATTTGAAAAATGCCCCTGTCTTAGATTTTGACAATTCACCATCGCCTTGGGAATCGTGGTTACAAAACTCGATACTTAACAAAAATGGCGACAAAACTGTCGATCCCACTGTCGCCCAAGCAATACAGAATACAATCGAAAATATAAAGCATCTTGGATTAACAACAGCTGCTGACAATGCAATATCCTTGAAAACAAATTCGGACATAAAAACAAGTATAGAAAACAAACAAAAAGAGTCAAAGGAAGCAAATATTAAAACCCCACCTGTTTTATCAGCAAGTATTGACATTGGTCCTAAAGTAGAGAAAACCGAAAAAGCTAAACCGGTTCAAATTGTAAAAGAGAATAATTTAGCTCCTACTGAAACCTCTAACGTGGAGTTACTCAAAAACCCTGCTGTAGCAGCAGAAACAATGCGTTTTGACAACGAAATACCGTTGGTGGGAAATTCGAATCTAAAACAGGTTCAAATTAAACAAATGAATAATTTAGCTCCTACCAAAACTTCCAACGTGTTATTACCCATCAACCCTGCTGTAGCAACAGAAACAACGCATTTTGACAACGGATTACCTTTGGTGGGAAATTCAAATCTAAAACAGGTTCAAACTAAACAAAGGAATAATTTAACTCCTATCGAAACTTCCAACAGGCAGTTACCCAACAACCCCGCTCTAGTAACAGAAACGACGCGTTTTGACAACGGAATACCCTTAGGTGGAAGTTCAAATCTAAAAACAATTATAGCGAACAGACAAACAGAATCGAAAGAAACAAACACATTAACCCCACCTGTTTTATCAGAAAGTATTGATGTAGGTCCTAAGGTTGAGAAAACTGAAACATCAAAACCAGAACCGATTCAAATTGTACAAGTGAATAATTTAGCTCCTACTGAAAATTCTAACTGTTGAGTTACCAACCAACCCTGTTGTAGCAGCAGACACAATACATCACGTTAATAATGTTGGCATGCCCAAAACAAATAGCGAGAGTACTGGTCCGACGACAATAAACAATTTACAAAATATTCATTTAAACAGTGGAACCGCTTCACAGACCAATGACGATTTTGCAGTCCATAGACGAATAATGTTACCAGCCTCCAGGTTAGGAGAGGCAATAAAACTACTTCAAGGAATGAGGTCGGTAGATGCAGGAAATGCCCTATTACAAAATCAGTTTATCATAGATGAAATAAAACCAGTTGGTGATAAAGACGCTGCAGGCCAGTCAATTTTTGTTTTTCGTCCGTATTTTTTAAATGGTGGGAATATAAATGACATTATTTCTTCAGTAGGCAATATCATTTCTACTTTGAATGGACAGTCAATTCCAAATACAGGTTCTACTGTTAACGCAGATAAATTATCGCCTGGTACTGTTCTACAAAATGCAAAAACAGGCGTAGGTTTACCAGTTGATTTCAATACAGGAATCAGCGCTAAGACTCTCGGTACGGAAATCAGTAAGGCCCCTCTCAATACAGGGATTGGCGCAGTACCTCTTGATACAGGAATAAACACGGTTCCTCTTGATACAGGAATCAGCAAGGCTCCTTTCGATACAGGGATCAGCAGTTCTCCTATCTTGTCACCGAATTTAGTTAATTCAGCTGTCAATTCTGTTAATTTAAACTCAGACATCCAGACGCCTCTCAACACTTTACAACAAATTCCTAACACTATCATGGCCTCATCACCCGGTGGAAGTACAGGGTTTATCGTTCCTCCTGCTGCGGCATTGTCTCCAAACAATGCTGAACTAATTTCCAATAGTATCAATTCAAATGCAGACGTACAGATCTCAAACGAAATTCTTAGTAATTTGATGAGTGGTCCTAGTTCTTCTTCATTGTTATCAGAAACGCCAATCAACAGTGATGTTTTGACGCCTGGCCCAAGCAGTATACTCGGACAATCCAAACCTCTAACACAAACTGGTGTTATTGGAAATAACAATGTGCTTACACCTAACACGCCAATCAACAGTGACGTTTTGACGCCTGACCCAAGCAGTATATTCGGACTATCCAAACCTCTAATACAAACTGGTGGAAATAACAATGTGCTTACACCTAACACGCCAATCAACAGTGATGTTTTGACGTCTGACCCAAACAGTATACTCGGACTATCCATACCTCTAACACAAACTGGTGTTATTGGAAATAACAATGTGCTTACACCTAACACGCCAATCAACAGTGATGTTTTGACGTCTGACCCAAACAGTATACTCGGACTATCCATACCTCTAACACAAACTGGTGTTATTGGAAATAACAATGTGCTAACACCTAACACGCCAATCAACAGTGATGTTTTGACGTCTGACCCAAACAGTATACTCGGACTATCCACACCTCTAACACAAACTGGTGTTATTGGAAATAACAATGTGCTTAAACCTAACACGCCAATCAACAGTGATGTTTTGACGCCTGACCCAAACAGTATACTCGGACTATCCACACCTCTAACACAAACTGGTGTTATTGGAAATAACAATGTGCTTAAACCTAACACGCCAATCAACAATGATGTTTTGACGCCTGACCCAAACAGTATACTCGGACTATCCACACCTCTAATACAAACTGGTGTTATTGGTAATAACAAAGTGCTTATACCTAATACAGTTTTCGGTCAAGCTCAAATTTTAGATAGCGGTTTACTAGTTTCTCCTAATATAGGAATATCTAATAGCGGTCGAAGTGATATAAATCAGCCCGAATTACCTAGCACACCAAAAGTCATACGTTTATCTTCAAATCAATTGAACAACATAAAAAAGGGTTCCACGGTTTCAATTCTTGACTCACCTAACAGTGTACACGAAAATGGAATAAATTCTGAAACAGTTGATATGAACGGTAGGGTTATTTCGTCTTCAAATTTTATACACGTCGGAGACAAGAAAAGAACACAGGAGGCAAATACAGGTTTTAATTTACCTTTCATAAACCATATACCAGGATCAACTAATGTTGATACAACTCAAAGTAACAGTCCGGATGACAAAAACAATGTCCCTTTCTCATCAAATTTTGAAAGGACTGCACCAGAATCAAACTCTTTTATTTCACAGAATTTTGAGCCTTCTCTACTTTCAACAGGAATACAAAATCGTTTTGACTCTTCTAAAAATGGCGACATAAATCCAGAAACAAATTCTTTTATTTCAAGTGAAAAAGGAGATCGTTCTCTGTCGGATAAAAGTATTGGACAGAAAAACAACGCCTTCCAAAGTAACAGTTTTGAGTCTACAGTGACAAAGGGCAGACTTTCTCTGAATTCTAATTTTAGGGAACCACCTTTCAAAAATGATCAATCGTTTTCGTCACTAAATGGTAAATCATCCACTAGTGATAATAATAATCAACAAAAAGAATGGAATGTTGATTCTGCAACAATTACCGAAACTCATAGTGGTAAAAACATTCCATTAGCAACTGAAACACCGCCCATGTCGCCAGGATTAGAGAGCCTTTTAGCTAACATACCCGAAAATCAAATAGCGGTCATCAATTTGGATGACAACTTTAATGTTGCATCAGTTGATAGTGTAAATAGTATAAACGAATTAAACTTCAATCAAAATAGCGTTTTCGATCAAAATAACATTCAGTCTGAAACTACTGCTGAAACTACAAACAGTTTAAGAGATCATGCATTATCACCCCATAGCACTTCATCTTCCAGAAATTTTCATCTCGAAGCACTACCAAGGGATGACCAGGGTTTAAGGAATTTTAATGAGCGCATTGTTTCGACGGCAGACGTAAGCGCAAGAGAAAAAATTATTTCATCCTCGTCCGACAGATTTGTTCCTGTCAATGATTTTAGACCACAAGGTTCCAGGGAGTTCCGGACGTCCAATACAGATCCTCAAATATTCAATAGAGTAAGATCTTCATCTTCTGATATAAACATAAACCCCAGAGACAATAATTTCGACACTTTATCGGATTTAAATAATATAGGTCAAACTGAAAGCAACTCTGCAATGGCAAGAGAGAGAACTTCTTTGAATCAATTTCAAAACAGAAGAGAAGAAAACAGAAAAAGAATAGGAGAAAACATGGAAAGAACAACTGGAAGAACAGTAGAAAACAGAGATTTTAGAACAAGAAACGACAGGAATAGGTTTACTAACAACCTAAATGCACCTGATCGGATTTGGGAAAGCAGGCGACGAAATAATAGAATAAGGAATCATAGCGGTAGAAATATTGGCATTAGAGAGAATGAAAGCTTAAACATAGGAATACCATTTAGAGATGTTAACAACAGAATAAGCAGAAACCGCAATGTTGAGGAATTAAGACGAGATAACACCAATAGAGATACAAGTATAAGGGATATACACGGAGATACAAAAAATAGGAGAAACAGAAATCGAGATAGCAGAATGAATGAAAAGAGAGATCGAGGTAACAGAGTAGGACATGACAGAAACAGAGTTATTGACAACAGAATTGGAGACATTACAAATAGGGAAAATAGAACAAGAAGTGGAAGAATTAGAAATGGTCGATTAAGCGACGAAAGAGGCACAATAAGTGCTACAAGAAATGAAAGACACAGAACAACGTCAACTATTGATAGAATAAGAGACGGAACAAATGACAATAACAATTTGAGCAACAGAAATAGGATAACATCAAATACCAGCAGAAATAGACAAACATCAAATACCAGCAGAAACAGGCCAACATCAAATAGCAGTAGAAATAGACAAACATCAAGTACCAGTAGAAATAGACAAACAACAAACAGCAGTAGAAATAGACAAACATCAAGTACCAGCAGTAGAAATAGACATATATCAAGTACCAGTAGAAATAGACAAATATCAAGTACCAATAGAATAAGAAATATTAGACCAAGAAGATTGTTCCAAACTCGTGAACACAGGGGAAATTTTGTTGAAACTATGAGAAGGATTTTACTCCATAATGCAAGAGAACTTGGATTTAGACATTTTAAATGAGTTACGGAAATTTGAAATCGAAGAATACATGTCTTAAAGACCTTTTTAGGCAAAAAACATCATACTGCTTTTTTTTGTCCAAAAAAATACATCACACTGTTTGATTGAGGTGCTGTCCTAAGTAAATCAAGAAAGAACTGTTGATTAATATTTTAATATCTTTAGAAAAAATTAAAATTTAAGTTTTAAATACAATGCCGCTGGTGACACTAAGAGCCATACATTCTGTAATAAAAGAAAAATGAAACCTTCGTTATGTGTAAAAAAAAAAAAGTGCCGTTCAACAGCGGAAACACCTTATCTACAGATACACAAGGATCTTAAATATATATATATATATAAGTATACATACTTAATGTTTATATTAAACTAAAACATTTATAGACATGCTCTGAAACCCTTATTCATTATGATACTAATTTATATAATTAATATGCTATAGCTTTAACAATGCTTTGTTATCTTTCACCTTAAAGCTAAACTTCGAATTGGCATTTAAAAAATACACAGACATAACAAGAAAAAGCTCAACTTAGAACCAATTGTATTCTTGTTACAAAAGTAAATCGAATCTACTTGCACAATTAAACATTTGTGATTTTAGCTTTACTTTTTAGATTATAAATACAAATACCAATTCTTATTGCAACTCATTTTATTTTCAATTTCTTAAATTCTTAAAATAATATGTTGAATACTATAAACCATCAATATTAAAATCTCATCAGAATATCTGTAATTGTGGTTAACACTTCAATTTGAATAGTCACTTCATAATTCTTTATATTTAATAATTTAAAAAAAATAACCATTCTAACGACCTCCCTACCTGTGGCGACCAAACTCTAAAAAGTCAAATTTATTTAAAGACAAATGTAATAAGGTATAACATAAACCGTTTTATGTCGATCATCCTACTAATTTGTAATTAATAACTAATTTCTTAAAATCATTTTATTTTATATATTTATTTTACATGTGATTTTTGTCTTTTTTTGTAATAACGTAAATACGTTTATCTTTACATTGTAACTGCTGCGTTTGTTTAATATCCAACTTCTTTTTTATGTTTAAACATTTATTATGTGAAAAAAGGTTTATAGTTGTTATTGTTTGTAACTATACAAATTCAGCTTTATATTGAAGATACGGAATGAAAACGCTTTACTTATGTTTGTTATCATTTTTATATGTGTATATTTTATTTCTCTTTTTAAACATGTAATTGAACTAAACACATCAAACGCAAAACCTGTGGTATTTGACCTTTCTGATTATTTACATCCCCGATCCATTAATTCAGGCAGGTAGAATTTGAAAAATGCTTGCTGCATTCAGTATAAAATTTTTGTGAGCAAATTTTATTGTATAAAAAGAATATCATAGTTTATCAATATATTTTTTAATAATTATAATTTTTTATTGAAAAGAATAACAACAACAATATTAAGCAAAACGTGAGGCTGAAATAAGATTGTTTTAGATTTAACAGCAAAAAGACTGGACGTGTTATGTCACTTCCTCGAAATAGCAAGCCACATATTATTGAAGACCGCCCACATGTCCACAAAAATTACATATACCTTAAGATTAAAGCTAGATTTGTTATAAAATTATTCTATATGTATAGTAGCTTAAAATAGTACGTGTATGAGTAGTTTATATTCCTAACATCACTTCTCTCGGTGTATGTTCTTGAGTTCAAATAAATCAAATTGTCATTTGTATGTCATTTTAGACCTTCATTCTGTCTAGTTTTGCACGTGTGTAACATAAGAATCGCATTAATATTATATGTATGTATGTTTGTAATAAATCTATATCTATTAAATTCACATAGTAAAGATCATTTTAATGTAAAACTTTTTTGTGCCAAATAAACTATTTGAAATAAAATTTGTGTAAAACAATTTTTTATGTTTTTAATTTTATTGTATGTAAATACTGAAAAAAGATTCTCAAAAAAATTGTTTTGACTATAATCAATGATGTTATGTTTTGTGTTCGTAATTATTTTTTTTTTTAATTTAAGTACAAATAAAACTTTTTGCGACCTAGTGTCACTGATGAAAAATTATTGTCCAAAATGTGCATATATGGCACATAAAACAAGTATTTTTGTTTCATACTACTTACAAATTAACACCAAGTGATTACAATATAATACAATACGTTACAATATAAATGTCTTGAAAATGTTGACAGAGAATATGCATATTCTAATAGTTAAGAATTCAAACAACTTACCAAATCCTGTTTTATAGGAGATGGCGTTCTAGTCTGTCACTTTGGAATAAGAAGATGCAAATTACAAGTAAATGTCAGGGGTCAGTAGACCTGACAAATGTTTCTAAAACTATGACATTCGATTTTATTTAAGCTTAACATGGAATACTTTGAAACACTTTTTCATAATTTAATGGACGATGTTTTTTTTTTGGAGCCAAATTTTTTCATCTCAGATTTAATTGATGTTTGGGAATTTTAGTAAAACATCATCTGTAGGGATAAGTTGTGTGGTCAAAGATGTTACAAATCTGTGATGATTTTTTTTATTCGAATTTCTACTCTAGGTGTAAAGTTATAAGTATTAAGTATAACCATTAAAGAAAATAAAAGCCAGAGTAGTTAAAAAGAAAAGTTCTATAGTGATTGATTTAACATTAAATAATTTACACATTATATAATACCCAGAGACCGAAGGAAGTGAATCAAGTACATACAAAAGTACAAATAAATTAATCACTTTTTATTTGTGCTAATTAAATTTATTTATTAACATAATATTCTATGTTCAACTTTTGTTTTATTTGTTTTTATAAAAAGGTGTTACTATTTATTTACATTCTATGTACGTGTTTTATGTTTAAATCTGAACATATTGTTATTCTGTATATAAACAATGATTAAAGGACCTATAATTTCATTAAGACAAGGTCAGGTTAAATTTTTAAGAAAAAAGAAAACAAACCAAAATGCCTGCATTGAATGGTAAATAGCCAAGCGATAAATGTACTCTTTCTGATATATGTAATTGACTTAAGTCTTCATTCTTCAGAAGATTATAGATTGTCTTGTAAAAACAATATCCAAAAATTGTCTAGCGTGATCAAACAAAGCCAAGAAAAACACCACTTGCTGGAATGCCCATGCTGGTAAGTTGATTACAATAACTTCTTATATTTGCCATTCAATATTTTCAATATTTATCAAACGTTTTCATGTATTTTGTTGCCATATCATTTCTCTTAGCCATAATAACGTTCATATATAACTTTAATTTGTTTTTCATTTGTCGGTAAAGCTTCCTTTTATTCCATATAGTTTTAAAATTAAATAGTTTTATTGAACACATTATATTTCCTATTATGTTATGCACAGCATTCCTTAGCTGGATTTGGATTTGTAGAATTTTGAAACTTTAGATTCATTATTTTCAACTTTTGGCTTATATTTTTTATGTATCAAACTTTTCGGTCGTAGTGTCACTGATGAGGAATGAATTTCCAAAATGTGCACATCTGGCACATCAAAATTTAACTGGTATTTGTATTATATATTTCATATTACCTTCTGTATCTGTGCGATGCAAAGTAATTTGTAGGCAGTTGTGTATACATTTTGAATTGATTTTGATTCGATTGATTATTTTGTTATTTATTGATTAAGTCATCCCGCAGCTAAGTTAAAATCAGCTTCAAAAAGGTAAAGAGTTTCATATAAAATACAAACATGCCGGTCCTAAGCTGACAAACAAGTTGATAAAAAGTATTTAAAATTACCTAAAACTAAAACAATAAAAGTAAAAAGAAATATTAATTTTTTTTTAATTAATTAAAAAAAATATATAATAAATATAAATAAAAAATAAATCCATTTGGAAAAGTTCAGAGAAAAGAACAAAAATTCCTATTTAATATTCTACATATTATCAAAGTTGTTAAAAAAGGATTATTTGTTCGGTAAGTCGATAAAAGATTAGGAAACAAAATTTAAAAATAATGGAAGAACCAGAAGTGACGTAATTCAAATGGCAATGAGTCAATTGCATGAGAAAGCTTTTAGAAAGGGGTTAGATTACGAAACCGGTCATAAAACTGATTCATTTTTTATGTTATACTTAAAAAATGAAATCAGAACTAATATATTTGTCCAATCAGGTTTTAGTAATATACTTAAAAATTTGAAGCTTTTCAAACTTTGAGAACATATTTATTAAAATCACACGAACATGATAAATGAACTTGTCTATCAGAGTTTTCATACGCCATATGTGTTTTGATGTCTGTAATTTGTCCACAAAAATGCAAGATATATGACAATTAGTTTTTGCATCTAATAATAATAATTATTGTACTCTTTCACACGAGACGTCTGTGATGATATAGGATGTATGGGTTTTAATGTATAAAGAGTTCATGAAGAATAAAGCATTCAACAAGCATATGGGAATTAAATATTTATTGAATTTTTTTTAACGTATACTGCATATTGTGAAATTTCCGCGATTGCATAACTGTCGCATAGATTAGCTCAATAAGTAGAAAAATCCATTAAATGCATTCTAATATTTCCATTTAATGATATTTGCGCCAAATAAAGATTCACAGACGTCCTTTAGTTTTAGTAACTATTTTAATTCAGGTATAGTTTAACAGGGCTATGCCTTTTATTGATTTAATATTTCTATTGCCAACATTTCCTTAGAAACTAGAATAAGATTTTTTTCTTTGTCTCACAAACATAAAGCAAAAAAGGTCATACAAGTATGTTATACAGCTGTTACATACCTTAAATTATTTACTCCTATAAGGTTAGTTATTATTTCGCTATTTTGAGGCCGATGGAATGATTTTTTTTAAATTATGTAGCCTGTCTCTTAAATTTTAAATTCGGCATCCGTTTGTTTTTGTAGCAACGCCAAGTTATAAAATATTCCCGATTTTTTCGCCATCGATCTTCTTTGTATCTTTGCATTTAGTATACTGGCTCTTCCCTGTTCCATATATCCTGCTTAAAGCTTAATTTTTTTCAAACTAAGTGAAGTCTGTATGTATGTTTCTACTAAACAATGGAATGTAAATAATTAAGTGCCTTTAACAGCATGAAACTAGACAAGCAGGGTAATAGCATTAAAAGAATTAAAAAACAGTACTTTGTTAAATGTTTTAATAACCTAAATCAATTCTTTGAAAGAAGTTAGGTTTAATGTAAATAACATAGAATTTCATTTGCAATGTCCACAAAAAGCCAAGAATTTTATTAACAATATTTTATTTATTCCAATACATTTTTTTCAATATGAATAAAAATAAAACAAACATACCAGACGTTGTCCATATCAAAATCCCAAAAACAAAGTAAAAACTTTGACAACTGGCAAAATTAGTTATACACATGAACTTCCATCAAGGAAGTGAGGTCGGAATTGAAATATTGTCATTTAAAGGGTTCCAATAACAAAACATTTTTTATCACAATTGTTTTATATATTATTCAAATATTGCAATATTGAAAACCGCATCAAAATTGGTATCGATAGAAAAACGATATAGCGGTTTGAAATCCACATTTTTTAACATTTCCTTGATCGCAAAGTCAAATACCTCGTTTTGAGTTATAAATCTGTGACGTCATTGCAGTATTAGAAGTATTATCTTACTTAATAGACAATAGTAACATTATGATATATTGACGTATGTAGAAGAAAGTAACGATTCTGACATGTACCTAATTATGCAAAATAGTTTGTTATTATTTGGGGAAGCAGTGGACAATCTTATAAGTAATGAATTGGAGTATAGCCATATTTATTTGAACCAGAAACGGACGAAAATATTTGAGTCGAGTCCCGACCTAATCGAGAATTTTGAATGAAATTGGTTGCATAGCTATTGAAAAATATGTGACGAGTGTTAACTTGTCAATAACACGAAAATTGATTATATCGTTAGAAATAAATTATTTTATCAAGTCGGACTGGACAGACTCGAGAATTGCAATTGGTTGCATAGTTATAACAAAAAATGCGCTATTGGTTTTAACTTGTCAAATACACAAAAAATAATTTTATCATCGACATTTTAAAATAAATTAAATATCAAATCGGACTGGACAGACTACCGCGTGAATATTATAGAACTTACTGTGGCACCGGTTAAAAATCTATATGCTCTTTTGTGCAATATTTATTCACAGTTAAAATTAAATGACCGTGATGTAGAAAACTTTAAGTAGTCTGTCGGCATCACATTTCCTCGATAATTGAAAGATGTTCACACAAATAAAGTTTGTAACATAGTTCTTTTCAACTGTCCGATGGCTAATTAATGCTAGGGTAATTAAAAAGGAAAAAAACCAAGATATTCCATCTCAAAGTTTTTACGCAAAAAATATTATTATTGTTTAAATTGAAATGACACGGATTTTAGAATGAGACCACATTTAAAAAACGAGATAATAATAATAATAATAATAATTTTATGCATTTGTATGTATGCCCAAGGGAAAGTGAAAAGTAGTCAAATGCTTTAAGTAGATCAATTACGTGTTTTAAATAGACTACTCTGGACATCAATTTTTAAATTTTAATTTTCGAAAAAAGTTACATTTTATTTTATTTATTTATTTATTATTATTATTATTATCATCATCATCATCATTGGCATGAAATCTAGAGAAAAAAATTTAAAAATTTAATATCCATTTTTCCCAAGTGAAATCTTTGTAGATCTACTGTATATGACAAATAACGTTTACCAAATAAAATTAATTTACTTTACTCGAACTGTAAATATATTATACCTACGAACGTGCAAATCAATTTTGCAAATTAGAAGTGACATCCTGTTAATTACAGGTGTGGGTCTGAATCAAAGGAATGTATCTAATAAACAAAAGGAATAATAATAATCTTAATTATATGTACAGGTCAAACAAATGCTAATTCCACTTCAGTAAACAGTTTTCCCGTAAAATAATCATAGAAAGTCAGAATACGTGTTCGTATTTGACTTATGTTTAGTAGTTGGTAAATAATATTCCGTGGAGGTATGTTACTGGTATGACGCCACAACCCGGGAGCCTCGATATCGACTTTTTTTATTTAGAGTTCTGTCGATGTATTAGAAATTCACCAATATTTTTCTTATTATGGAACGGAATTTTATGGAATTTTCGCTAAAGCTATATTTAAGTACGACGAATATAATATGTCAAAACTAAAAATCGTTACAGGTACCCTTTAACTGGGTTTTTTATATAAAGATTAAAAAAATCAATATGTAACATTACAAAGAAGATCTCAGTTCTCTATTGTTTTCATGTTTAAGTCATTTTTATAACCTTCAGATGAATTGACCAATTTTGATTAAACAACATACTTCTAAAATATATTATCTGTGCTTCAAAAAGAATTTATCATTTATATCACATTTAACCTCCAATAAGATACAAACAACACTCTTTGGTTTTTGTTCACGTTCAAGGATAACGATTATTATAATGACTTCAACAACAGTTACGCCCTGCAATATCCGCCTTTTTAAAAATTATTATTATTGATTTGTTTTTTTTTTCTGTATTTTATTTAGTTTGTCCTTGATATGGGTAAAAGCGCAAATGTTGTATACAAGTCTTGTTTTATTTTTCGCTTAAATTATACACGTAGTTAGCGCTAACATAACGAGTTTTGCTACTAGTAAAAATAGAAGGGCAAGCACCGGCAAATATTGATTTTTACGTGTTCTAAAAGTTTAGCTTATGTAGTAAAACCACAAATGTTTGTTTGAAAAACGCGAAATTTATCGCCAATTAAAGTTTTCCATTACCAAGGCACCAAAAGTGATTTATTGAAAAAATAACTCCACGAAATTCTCTTTTAAGAAAATGTTTTAAATTACAAAACCACTAAATTTTAACCCAACGAGTATTTGTGATTATACAGTATATATTTTATATATTTTTTTCACTTAAATGTTTTTGTTTTACAGAACAAGAATTGGCGAAATAAATTAATGTTTTTACCCGATTCACCTTAGTTTCTTAAAAATAATTTTTGCTAGAACACTTGATGCAAAATTTTTAAACGTTATATAAGTATATAATTTGATGCCAGGCTTTTTCATTTCTTATTCTTATTTTCAGAATGATTAAAGATGATTTCCATTTTACGTTCAATTTTGCAGCTGGTTTTTCTTTTGCAAAATGGTAAGCTCTCTCTCTCTCTCTCTCTCTCTCTCTCTCTCTCTCTCTCTCTCTCTCTCTCTCTCTCTCTCTCTCCACTAGTTTTGAACTGTTGATACAATGAAAATATAACCAAACACCGTTACTCACTCTGTAGCTATATTTTCTGATTGATAATATGTCAGAACAGAAATGTGAATGAACCATTACGGAATAAAATCGAATCTTTCAAAGTTTGGTTTCAATGAATTAATTGATGTGGTAAGGATTAAAACTACACTTTGTGACACACTTTGTCTCTTTAGGTACTGATTTTATAATAAGCATTCTAAGCTAGTATTTATCGTACGTTTTTTGTTTTTGTTTTTTTTTTCTGGAAATGTATTGATCTGAAAATTTCTCAATTTTACTTTAAAATTGTTTACATTAACGTTGTACACATACATAAAGCCTCCAAGTTTTTTTCATATAAATTGTTGACTAGGGATAATGCAAGCCAAAACTTATGGAAGCCCTTAAAGAGTTTCCTGGTCGTCATCACAATATTATTAATAATTATGATGTCGCTGTATATACAATTTTCCCAGATCATATATTTTTATAATACTTTCATTCTTAATGTGGCAGTTGTAGTTACTAGGACAGGAGGTGCTTATCCTTTCGCAGCACTTAACCTGGGTGGACGTTTACGTGTTTAACTTAATTTGCCAGTTTTCATAATTCGAGATTATGATTTGAACATTAGCTCATATGTTTGTGTTTCGTTTGATACTATGAAATGACGGAAAATGCACTTTGTATCTCAATTCAGAAAAATGATAGAAATGTATGTGCATATTCTTCAGATATTCATACATGATAACTAGTTGGTCGCGGTTTGGGGTCATATTTGATTTATAGAGACAATGTGTCATATATGTGTGATGAGAATATTGAAGCTTAATTAGTATGCAATTTGTAATGATTTAACAAAGATACGAGTGCCTCAGGTCATATACAATCATAAATATTACTGACAGACATAAAATGATTGACGAAATAGTGATTTAAGGGTAATATAAATATTTTGCTATCGCCCTGAGTGAAATGTAACATGTCTTAAAATTACACCGATGATTAGATTTCGATGCTAATATAAGGCATAGGTATTGTTATCATAAGGTTGCAGATAAAATCCGAAACTAAAACACAAACGTATAACTTTAAAAAAAGTTTTAATTGAGCTAAAAAAATTTAACAAATAAAACATAAACATACCAGTCCCTGTCCATATCACAATCACAAAAACAAAGTAAAAACTTTGAAAGCTGGCAAATTTAGTTATACACGTGAACTTCAAGGAAGTGAGGCGGGGTGCACCAGAAAGTAACAAGAAACCCTGATGTTACATAAATGAATATTTAGTTTATCTGTTGATGTATCACGAACGTACAAAAGAAAGAGCACATTTACAAAAAGGCTTTTGTATTTCTAAATAGTCTTGTATTTTTAACAGCGCTTAAAATTTTTAATTTTATTCCATCAACTTCTACTTCTACCAGTTAACGACCACCTTCAACAAGCTGAAGTTTATGTCGTTGTGGTGCACACACACTGGATAAAAATCGTCAACAGTCAATTGTATCTCTGACTTGTTACTTTTTTGTTTCCCTGTCATTATTGTTGTGTTTATTTTAAATATCCATGTGAACATACGTTTGGCGTTCTTGTCTTTTGGTTTTCTTTTTGAATAAGGATAGTAATGTCTATATTCTTTAAAAAATTAAATAGGAGATTTTAACTATCAAACACAAATATACCTGTCCATGTTTAAATCACGATGGAAACTATGAAAAGTGGCAAATTAAGTTAAACACTTTAAAATACACCTAATGAATATTCCGTAAGTCATTAAAGATAGGAAGTCGTGTGAACTTATACAATTTTTTTAATTTAAAGTCATTGTATATTTTATTTCGATTAAATCAAAGTTATGAGAGTTATCACTCTTAGTAAACAAACTAAGGAAGTCAAATGTTTTTTAAAAAAAAACTTTCCAACACATGATATTTAAATAAACCCAAAGTAAATGATTTTTGTCTTTATTTTTATTAATTTTTTTTTTATAAGTGAATTAAAACATTAAAAATATTTATACGGTTTTTATTATAGAGTTTATATTTGGAAATGCATCGTCACATATGCGTTATCCAGGAGTTCCAATTACCTTTGATTTCCGGACCTCAGAAGACGGAGGTTTTAATTTTTACGGTGTTGATGAAGAGGAAGACAATAAAATAAAATCTTTGCTAGTTTCCAACAGTATTTCTGATAGAACTCCTTTTAGTAACATAAAACAAAAAGATCAGATAACAAAAGACACATCATCGGTTAACGGACTTCATTCAAATACAAAATCTTCACGAACAAAAATTAATAATGTGTTTAAAACAGATATACCAAGAAATGTAAACGACAACTGGCAATCGACGAATTTCTTTACTAGTGACCAACTCAAAAGAACAGCTATGTCAAAACCAAACAACAATGAGAACGCCAAATTAATCAAAATTGAAGAGGCCAACTCGATTATCAAGAAAGCCAGAAACGGCAACAAAGTAGAAAATGAGATGAAAAGTAAATTTATAAAATCTAATGATCCATCCTATTTAGGAAGCCTTGGTATTGACAACCGGAAGTTTGATGACTGGAACAAATATCTACTTGGTCATTATAACTGGCTACCAACTTCCGGGAAAAAGAACTACGACGTATCTTCAGACAAATATCCAATAGTCCCAAACATGAATAGCGACATTTTATATGAAATAAACAAATTCGATCATAACAGAAAAAACAAGGCAATATCTAAAATTTTACCGAACATTCAATCACAAGTTATTAAAAACGTTAACACAAAAGGTTCTAAAAAGAAAAGTTCAACTCACCCTGTAATTGACAAGTCAGATTTGAAAAACGAACTAGAAAACCTAATTACTGATACAAATATTAAATCTGAAAGTAAACCAAACACAAATGGAGAAATCAAGTCATCGTGGAATGTTAAGTTACGTGAAACAAAGCCAGTGATACCAAATGAACCTAAAACAATCCCAAACGTCAGCGCAATAAAAGAGAAAATAAACCCGATAAATACAAGTAAACGTAAACGTTTTAATTCGTTACGATTTTCTCCGCTGCGGGAAATAAAACCAGTTACACCAGTGGTTCCTACCAGTGTGAGTAATGTAACAATATCTGTTATAATTCCTCAACCAATACCATTTAGAACAAGCAACCATGGTATATCAATAGTAAACACACCATTACGCGATGAAATAACTCCAATTAAACCAGTTATACAAAACAAAGGAAATAAGACTACAAATGATCGTAATGTTAAACCATTCACTACTGAGATACTTCGTCAGTCGATGCAGACAAATCGTAGGTCAAAAAGTAACCTTAGTAAACCAAAGAAACTAACGTCAAAGTTGAAGAAAATATCTCCAGGAATTATATCACAAATTGAAAATGTAAAGGAGAAACTAAAACCAGTACAAAATAAAAACACTGTCAAAAAGAAAATACAACATTTAGAAAACAACAATAACAATAAACCCAAACCAATAAAAGTGTATTTATCTCAATTGCCGCTATCTCCATCTAATCAACATGAAAACCATAAAGATGACGAAAAATTACTGTCTTCTGCGAAAGAAGCAAAAAATCAAAAGCAGGTAAACAGAACCGATAAAACCCCTATGTCCTCCTGGAGAAGTCGTCTTCAAAAACGTGTTGAATCAGGCAATCCGTCACCAACGGTTATTGCGACAAAAGTATCCGTATCACCAGCCAAGGTCATTACGCATAAAAGAGTGTGGCCAGAACTTGAATCTCTTATGCAGGAGGTGAAACAATTAAACGTCATAATACATGAAAATGAATCCAAAATTAATTATACAAGACTGATGTCAAATTCCATTCATATTACAAAATCAGAGAAAGCCAGCATTCCAAGATCGCACGCTAAAACAGTTAAAAGTAAATTTATTCATAAATTAGGGAAACAACTAATAAAGGATGGTAAAGTTCTTTCAAAGAAATCATGGAGGAATATATATAGAAACAGAAAGATTAAGAAATCTAAAAACCATTTAAATTCTAGCAAAACTATGGGGTCAAATTTACAATTGGGTGACATATTGTCCTTGAGTTATCCCGGAAGAACTATTTTGATACCTAATAACCAGGCTGCATCAGATATAAACAAAATACGGGCACATAAACATAAAACATCTCGACTTGATTTAAATCATTTATCAAAACCTGGAAAGGAAACAAACAGTAGATTTGCAAGAAAACTTCTTAAAATTCCGTCCAGAAAATCGCAAACAGACCAGTCAGTAGATTTGTCAATGAATGAACAACCTAATGATGTAACATCAAGTTTAAATTCTATCAAAGCGAATGACAACGATCCCGGCAACACAAGACAACATAACAACGCACTAGATAAGACACCACCCAAGAGAAAGTACCTGTCTGAAATATTAAACTTAACATCGAGTCAGCAGATAGACATTGGAGACCAACACACGGGGACAAACTGGAACTCATTACAACATAATATAGTTCCGTCATATGACGCAACACTGAATGATTCTCCGACAACCAAAAAACCAGTTCCTTTAAGTCAGTTAGAAACAACTAAAGAAGTTATAAAATCTCAACGTTCTCATGATCCAAATAACTATGACAACATACATTTTAAAAATCCAGAATCCAGGACACCTTTATTTAATACAGATAACAAGATACCTGGTACTTCTGGTATTAAATCCAATACTTTGCCTGATTCTTTAGATTTACCACATATTAATTCCAAATCTAGCACAGGTAAAATTATATCTGACAAAGTCCCCGAATTCATGAATCCGTTTGGTCTGACCCTGTTTGATTCTAACATGAAGCCACTCTCATTAGAAGATATGATTAACATTTTACATGAGGAAAATGTTTCCATATAATGTTATAATTATTTTAAATTGTTCAGAGAGTTTTGGGACAATCCTCTTAGAACAAGAATATACTAAGATTTTAAATACGCTCCGTTTTATTTTGAATGGATAAAAAATGATATACCTCTGCATTACAATTCCATTCTTGCATTTTCTTTATAAGGCTAGATTGCAAACTGCAAAATGAAACTGAATATAGTTATACCCCTATTCAGTTAAATTTTGATATTTGAAACTGGGTGCAAGTAATGGTAACATTGTGTATATATACTGAAAATAAATGTATTTATTTATTTATTGATAATTTATTTGATAGTTAATTAGTTAAAAGCAGTTTTATATTTGTATCTTGCATTTTGTAAGGGACAGAACTAATTTTTGAGGTTACTTTATCATGCTGATGACTGAAACTAAACACAATGTAAAGACTAGTGTCATTAAAAAAGTCAAACGTGCAAAATACAAAGATTTACACTATGTTGTATATAATGCTGATGATAACGTATTAGTCCTTATTAACAGATATATACCTCGGTCAAAAGAATGTCTAAATTTTCTTCCAGAATATCCCTTTTGGATTAGGTTCAAAATCGCTATATCCACTCACCGACTGTGGTTATTGTTCTGATTATTTACCCTACAAATGTTGACCTAAAATGTAAAAGACAGACTTAAAAAAAGTCAAGACAATTGTTTTAAATACAACAATAATCTGCTTCTTATCAGTTTAAATTTATGTTTTTATCATTTGGAAGTTAGAGCAATTTTGAAATAAACATGTAGATTATAATAGTTAAGAGCAATGACATTTGTGTCAGGTGTCAATGAATGACTTACGTAAAGGGCAAAGTATATGGACAGTTTCTTACAGTGGTTTGTATCTTTCTGTTGTACATATATGTCGATACACATTAAAAGTAGGTAGTATTATTGTAATATTATATATTATACTTATATATTTATACATTCATTTGTATAGTCTGCTTATATTTTATAAACATCAAATAAACGTAACTTGGAGTATAGTTTAATAATAATAATAATAATAATAATAATAATGTCGTTGTTTTTCTTATTTTTTCATTTTTACTAAAAAAAATCCAACCAACAAACATTGAATCCAGTAAATCACATCGTGTAAACTTAACCTTGGTGATTAATCAATATCTTACCATCTTAATTTAAGATGCTTTGGTTGATTTCTTCAGAGGACCAGCTTCATATTCATTGTCACAAATAGCAAAACACCATATTGTATTAAGAATAATGAAGTAATACATTCAGGAAGATCAACCCACTCAACTAAATGTTTTTTTCTTGACTCCATATTGTTTAATAGAGTCTATCATTTCATAATGGTGCTTACTACTTGCGGTCGTTTTACCTATTGTATCAGTTCATTTTATATGAAATATCGAGCAAGCTTTAACTTACTGTTATATAATGGGTATTTTTTCAAAAATCATTTCTACAAACAAAGAAAACGGAAACTAACAAGATACAACATTCCATGATCAGTTTTAACCGCAGCTTCTGGATGGTAAGCATTTCTTTTTAGCATTACATCGATACAGCGAACTTACTTCGCTAAATTGCTCTGTAAATGTAAACACAAAGACAACAATAGACTTACAAAATCTGACTTTAATGAGTGAGTTAGTAAAATACATATTTACATCATAGTAAGAATAATGTATTCAGAGGTCTCTTACTAAAGTTTTTTTTAATTTTAACTTTTTGTAGCCGCGATTAGCTGCAATAACGCTGCGACTCTGAACAATTACTCACACCAACATAAGTTTAAGTCGAAGTTGTAGACAATTTACCTTTTGAAACGCCCAATTCGAGGCTAAAGCATAATTAATGGCTTTATGGTATCTCAAAAGTAGACCTGCTGTGAATCAAATCCGACCTCTCTTTTAGTGAAGACCTCGTTCTATCTCAAGTGAGCAATGGGATTTTTCCTTGCGAGAGGGCCTAAATTGTTAGTTCATTATCAGTATAATTAACACAGGGTTAGAGATATTTATCTTCAACATTGCTGATAATAGTGTTAATAAAGCTCTAAAGGTCGTCACAAGTCCGCAGATAAAAAAACTCGCGTAACATGCGTACTTGTGTTTAAATGAATCCAACAGTGGACTTGTAACGAATGGATGGAAGTTCACGTGTATAACTATTTTTGTCAGCTTTCAAAGTTTTTACATTGTTTTGGGGATTGTGATTTGGACAAGGACTGGTATGTTTGTGTTTTATTTCAAAAACTGCTGATGTGACGTAAACCGGGATTCAACCAAACAATCAATTCAATCTTTTATGGACACATCACAATACCAAATAAGCCATATCGGTTATGTTCTTAACATATCATAAACTCATGCGTCAAATAAATGATTGAAGACGGACTCTACCAGTAACAAGTTAACAAAAGAAAAGTGTGAAAGTACGTAAACAAAGAAATGAATAAAAATTGTCATCTTTGATTGGTTAATTGATAAAGCAATTGACATTTCCGTTACGCGTCATATCTGTTACTGATTGATGTAACGAAACGAAGGGTTTTGAGGTGAAAAAAGACAGTAACAGGTGTTTGAGTATTTGTGGCTTTTTAACAATACTAATGAACAATGACCGCCTGTGATTTTTCCTGACATTCTGGTTTACGCCACCATCCCAACCAACTCCTTACTTACATATGGCAAAGAACACATGCGCCTGTAACATGGGTCGAAATAAAAAGTTCTGGACTACATTTGTTATTTTAAAGGTCTATGGCAGCTTAACAAGCGCTGGTTTTATTTAAATCTGTCATTTTAACATCAAAATTTAAATGTACATATACATAAGTGATGTATTTTGAAAAATAGACTGAACTCGTGTTAACTAGTGTGTTGTTTTAATAAATAAATAAATAATAATTAATGATGCCTAAATTATTGATAAACAATATAAAGCTGTGTGGTGTGTTTTAATTTGGTTCTACATGTAGACGGACTATATTTGTGTCTTAGATATATGCTATTTGTGATAATTTACCTAATGTTTATACATTCAATCTTCGGCAAAGGAATTCATTAGCCAGTATAACTTAGCTAAGTTTTGGTTATCAAGCTTCGTATTTTGTCTGTTTCTGTTTTTCCTGTTTCTCATTCTATTTTGTCTGCGTCTCTTTTTCATTTGTTTAATTCTGTTCATCATTTTCTGTAGCTGTTTTTTAAGTCGTGCCTCTAACTTTGTTTTTCTGCTTTGAATGGGGTTTGTTTTTACATTTGTATTTGGTTTTCCTTTGTTCTGACTTGGACCTTTTCTCTGAGATTGTCTGTTTCTGTCCAGTTGTGACGTAGCTCGTCCTCTCCCCTGTGACACACCTGTAGTCAGTTTCTGATTAGCGATTTGCGGTTTGTCATTAGTGGATAAATGGTTTGATACACCTTCACTCTCCTTGTATGCGCTATTTTTCTTCTGTTCGGGTACTGAATTTATTTTTGCCTTTATCTTATTCGTTTGTTGAACCGGTTTATTTTTCTTGGTTTCTATGACATCTTTCCTATTTCCCATATTTGGATTTCTATATCCATTATTTTGCTCAACAGTTTTGAAATTTTGCTTTGTTTTATCTTGTTTTTTTCTTATCCACAACTGTTCACCTGGTTGAAACTTTTTAAAATTTTTATTGTTGCCGCCATTGGTTTGAACCGCATTTTGCCCCGTGGTGTAGTTTGTACTACCTCCTGTGTTTCCAAGCGCACCATGACTGTAACTTACTTGATTAAGATCACCTTGTCCGGGATCGAAAAACTTTTTGACAATTTTTGTTAACTCTACATTTGTGTATTTAGGACTTCCGGCATATAAACTAGAAGAAATGTAATCTTGACTAGCTGATCGTGACCCTAAATCTACTGGTGGTCTCGTCAATGGAATATTGACAACATTTTTTGGAGCACCCAGTTTTTGTTTTATAGTATCTTGAAAATGTCCTGAAATATATTAAGGAAATAGTATAAAAAGCCTAATTGTTTTTCAGTTGTGATTTAGCATTTCAGACAAATATACGAATATATATGTCATCAATCAACTGTTGTTTACAAATAAGAATAATGGATGTGAAGGTGTTTAAATACGTTACCGGATTGAATTTATTTTACGTAACGACACACTTAATTGTTAATTACAACGCCAATGTTTATAAACTAACTGCACATTTATCGTGTCAATTTAATGCGGTTATTTTTTGATAAATTTAAAAAAAACCTTAAAAACTATAAAACATTTTATAAAGCACAGGGCAATAAAAAAAACCTTAAAAACTAAAAAACATTTTATAAAGCACAGGGCAATAAAAAAAACCTTAAAAACTATAAAACATTTTATAAAGCACAGGGCAATAAAAAAACCTTAAAAACTATAAAACATTTTATAAAGCACAGGGCAATAAAAAAAAACCTTAAAAACTATAAAACATTTTATAAAGCACAGGGCAATAAAAAAAACCTTAAAAACTATAAAACATTTTATAAAGCACAGGGCAATAAAAAAAACTTAAAAACTATAAAACATTTTATAAAGCACAGGGCAATAAAAAAACCTTTTAATAAATTCATATACAAATTACACAGTTCATATTATTCGTAAATGTAATATATAAGATCAGGTGCTCCGGAAAGTTTTTAATATTTTCTATTTACAAAAATACATATGGTTAAGGTTGATTAAACTGACAATGAACCACAAGAAGTAGCGAAACGTTCCAATATGTACACGTTGTTCAAATTAATGCAAATGGTGAAAAAACTATATAATTCTCAGCTACGAAAGGTTTACCGAGATTTTATGACTGGACATAGGAATCATTAAACTAAAATATTTTGATGCATCAATTGTCTACTTATTTTGATTCATACCTGGTGATTGCACACACCTTATCTATCACCGTCAAATGGTTGGACGCACCTGTAGTGATGTATCAGTAATGAATAAGATCATTGTCTTGACAATCAGTCAAGAAATTATTTTCTTTTTATATACACGCTTGTCAAAAATCACATTAAAACAACTGCATTTATGTTTCAATATATGTTATATTATCATTAAGATTTAATAAAGCATTATTATTTAGTAGAATTGGTTTTAAAAATATTTTACTGTATGTTTTCAGTTTTGTTACAACAAATTAACTTCAGAAATAGTCATGATTTTACCCCTTAATATTATCTCGCATAAAATGTTTAGCATTGATCCGAATTACATGGATATTTTGAAAATATTTGAGGGATTATCAATAGACATATACTTGGTTTAAACAAGTAACATAAGTAGCTTTATACATTTTATGTTTTCATTTCAATGTAAAATAGATACATACAGCACATACGTATTATGTTTTACAGTAATAAATGTGGGGGCAGTAACCAAGACCAACCAACTTCCGTAGATCTCCAGAATGGTCCAGGATTTATTAAATTTTGTGTATCTAAGTACAAAAAACATGTATTTCAAAACAATATTTTGTAGAATTACAATCAATATTAGGGTTACGTGAACCCCAATGTAAAAAAATTACATTGTACTACAAATACTAACCTTGAGGCTTAGCCAAGGAGTAATGGCACAGCAAAGTACCTGTAAATATCGTGTACAACATCATTTCCCTGATTTTTTAAAAATAATAATGAAAATATAAATTTCTTTTGTTTATATAGGTGTCTTAATGATTCAGAAATTAAATATTCACGTTGGACAATAAATAAACCAATCATTTACGTCACGGCTGATCAAATTGTTTATTGCTATATCAGTTAATGGCATAACTTCCTCTAGTCATAAACAAAAACATCCTATATATTTATCACTTATTTCACGCATTGTTTTGCAAAACTACTCACCTTGCAGACACAATTAATAATAATAATAATAATAATAATAATAATAATTACTTATAATAATAATAATAATTTTTTTCCATGTTTCAACATCAACACATTTTTGTTATTATTTCGGATAAAAGAAATACCGAATTTGGTATTTTTATCTTTTTTTAAGTATATTTCAAGTATAAATTGTTAGATTGTTAGTTGATAGAGGTCGAAAGTATCTGTTTGACAATAAACTCAACTTCTACATCTCTCGAAGAGAATAAATGAAGATAATACTAACAAACTACAATGGATGTTAAGATTGCGAAGTATTACTGCTACCCATTTGTGAGGTCGGGATTAGGATCTTAGCCGGGTCTGACCAAGGCATAAAAATAGGTAATGACTGTTCTTTTGAAAAAGTCTTCAAAAAGGCAAGACATTGTTTATTCTGAAGAGAACTAAAAACTGACGCCCCGTGTTATGGTAGGCTTGGGCATGCTAAAACCCTCCCTGCACATTTTCTAAAGTAAAACTTCACCCAAATTATCTACATGCATAGCTGAAATCACAAGGCAAGTATTAATCAAAACAGTTTAACAAAATACCGATAATGGTTTAAAAACATAGGGACCATTGGTCACAAAACCTCTTGTCTTATAAGTCACTTTCAAGTGGTGTCGTTATTGTACTATTTTGACCGCAAATCATTGACTTACCAGTTTAAAACCAGATATCCATTTATACGTGTATATTAAGTGACAATAAGCTCCTTTTTAATTAATTAAATTATATGGAAGTTTGTATATTTTTTAAAATTTTTAATTGTTTTAGAAAAATATGGTAGAACACTTACAACTCTAATTTGACTAACTTTACGTATTGTGAAACACATGGTGAAAATGGTTTGATCATCCGTAGATTGCTACACCAAGTTTAGCGTTAATGACTTTCCAAATTCACGAGATATCAGTAATGAAGTTGTTCATTCAAGTTTCATTCTAACAAAGTCACCACCAGCGTTGTTGTCACCTTTGAGAAAAAAAGTTTACAAATTAAAAGGCAGTTTAACAAAGATTTAATCAAACATTGAAATGATGAATTATACATCGATTTTATGTGTTGTTTTAAAGTTGTTTTGAATAAGTTTTAAGCACAGCTACAGGGGTTAATTCATCATACATTGATACAAAGTGTATAAAACATGTGCTGATCGATTATGTGCAAGATATATTCTATCTGTCTCCTAACAAAACATTTATAGATTTTTGTTTCACTGGATTCACTTACAAAAGAAAAAAAACTTGGAATATCGATCATGTGTTTCTTTACTTACTTACCCCCTCTCTCTCTCTCTCTCTCTCTCTCTCTCTCTCTCTCTCTCTCACACACACACACACACACACACACACACACACACACACATCCATTTGCCATGTGAAATTCTAATGTCTGTAAGCTCGAGTGTCTTTGTGTTTATATCGACTATGAACAACAAAAACCTTGTCACTCCGTGTATAAATACATATAAAATGCAATAAACAATCCGGACTACATTACCATAGGTAAACAAACACGACTACCACGTCACTTTTGTTTATATTCGACACAGGCTTGAAAAACGCTTAAATGAAATTTTACAAGAACGGTCCAATGGTTAAAACGCACAAAATAAAATTAAAGAAATTAATTGAATAAAATTTTAATAACATAAATAGACACCTTGCTGATATTCACTGTAATATTGACATTGCGAGAGACAAAGTTAAAAAAATCAAATAGTATTTTTGATGGCCTGTTGAAAAAAAAACAGACAAGAACTGGTCTCAAAATTCTTGAACAATCAGATCTTTTAAAAAATTTTTACCTTCCTTGGCAAAGCTGCTACATCCCCTATTATTTTGAGACAACATGTAATGGTATTAATTTTGTGTTTCGCGGGATGTAAATTTCAATTGAAATTACTTTTTGGAAATCAGCAGAAAAATCACAAGGTGGATTTGGCATCCATCCACGATATGTCCTAGAAAGTATTATGCCACATCCAGTGATAATTGTCCGTTTCACATGCTTCGTTTGTTGATCGGAAAAACTGAAAAATTATCTACTTGCTTTTAATAAATATAACAGAGATACACTAGTTACTCTTCAAAACTATAATACATGGTTTAAGAACAACAAAACTTCTGCTAAACTTAAAAGGATCATTTTCTAAACTTTGACAGATATTTGCACCGCATCAGGCGAAGAGAATTATATGCTCCTCACTGCTTTGCTGTGAGACATTTGGACGATACCGAGTATGCATCTCGGCACATAACGTTCATGTCCAATCATATGAGTGAATTTAAACCTAACAATGTCGAGATTTCAGAAAAAAATATCTCGGTAAAATCCCTGTCTACGCTGAAATATCCCGGCGCAGATTCGAAACTCACATGCTTGGCCATTGAAAATCATCCCCCTGCTACAGTTTTCTCCGTTTGATGTTCACAAATTGCACTTCCAACATATAGCCAGCAACTGTCAATGGGAAATACCACTTTTACTCCAAACTTCTTTGCAAAATCTCACTTCAGCTCTTGCACTTTTAACTTCTATAATTGAAATGGGTTTGACACTGATTTTCGACCGAAACATAGTCAACAAATAACAACACATATATTAGTGATATTCAAATTTTTATTTTTTTATATCGAATATTCTAAAAAAAACAATACATTAGCTAATGCAAATATAGAGAAAATACCATCAAGATATCTGATAACACTATAATTTATCAACCCCCCCCCCCTGTGGTTACCCAACTTCAAAAACAGTGTGGAATAATAATGTGTCGTTCTCAGTCTCAATACGCACGCTCTTCGTAGCTGTTGCCTCTACCAGACTCCCCCCGAAGTACATGTGTTATAGAAGGGAATAAATAATTTTTTTAAAAATTATTTAACGAAATTATAATAATGGAACTGTTTTAAAATGAAGTTAATTGTCAAAATGATGGTCACAAATACCAGTTAAATTTTGATGTGCCAGATGTGCAAATTTCTGATCAGTGACACTAAGACCGAAAAGTTTGATAGATTAAAAACATAAGCCAAACAGTTGAAAATAATGAATCTGAAGTTCCAAAATTATATATATCCAAATCCAGCTAAGGAATGCTTTGCAAACCTTAGTTTTAAATTAATTTCAACATTTAAGACGGCTGAAAATTTTGCTAAATGGTACATTTTCAGACAGCACAAAGTAGTGCCTACTGAGTTATGGATACCCCAGTGGAGTTTTACTCCACCAGTTATAATTTTATTTCTGATACCTTAAATATGTATTGTTTCATAATAAATGTCTAAATAACCTGATGTGAATTTCGATTTTTTTATGCTTTGGTGATATTAAAAATGACAAGATTATTTATGTTACTACACATTCAGAGAGCAACCTAACTGTTCAAACATAAACTGATAGTCATTATACGTATGCATGCCCCATATAAATTAGAACTCCATTGTCGTGGTTCGATACCCAGATTGGTTTTAATTCATTTGAGAAGTTACTGTAAATGATTACATCGCGCAAGCAAAGTAAAATGTTTGTTTTATATATTTAGTTTATTTCAATATTGATGTTAAGAATTTCCGAATCGTTCCATTTCATTTTTATCATGATAGAAATGATTTAAACTATACATATTAATTGTCTTAGCAAGCCATGATTTTCTTTATCATGGAAGGGATGTGTGGCTAATGCCACGCACATTTTTTCTAGATAATTTTTTATTCTTCTTATTTTAATTCTGGAATACTCTTGTGTTATACATGTATATTATTATTTTCAAAGGTTAAATATTATGTTTAGTATAATTCTTAGTTATCAATTGTACTTTAAATGTTTAGCTGTCAAGTGGACAATCTTACAATTTTGTCTACATTGTCTTAAAGTATAAACTACATGGTTTTTATAGGCAAAACTTAAAGACCATACTGTTTATTGATTTGAAGACAATTGTTAAGGTAATAAAACTCAAAATATTGCTTATTTAACGTGAAGAATTTGATACAATAGGAACAATTTCTTTTGAAGGAATACTAATTTTGATTGAACATTCGAATCATAATAAATCATTTATAAAAATTTGCTTCTTTTTAAGAAACAATATCAATGACAAAAATGCCGAGATTTTATTTTCAAGGAAACTGAGTTAACTATTTTTACAAAGTTTTCATAGAAAATACAAAAAGCTAGACGTAACGAGAAATCGCCAAAAGCATCTGCGATTACCATCAATTAAGTATAATCAAATTGCCACTATGGGAATTAAACATCAAGTGTTATCATTAAACATCAAGTGTTTATCACCTTCGGTGTAAAGACTTTTACTTTCAACAAGGAAAATCTCAACAATGGCAGCATTTTTATTTTTATACAGAACATTCAATGATGACTAGACTCACATAAATGAAAAAAAACCCTTTAGGATTGTATTATGTAATGTACTGAAGAGAAATCCTATACTTAAAGGGAGTCAATCAATGGATATTGTTTAAGTAAGCCCCGGTAATCTGTTAAGTGACGGGAAAGAAATAAGGACTCGCTCATACATGTATCTTAAGAGCTTTTTGGTATGTTCGTCCTCGATTCTCTCCAGTTTAATCAGTCAGTGTGCAAGGAAAGACAACTCAGATTCAAGGATGTTCAAACTCTATTGCAAATAATTTTCTCTTCTAGGAGATCTCGAAAGAAAAATAAATCGGTTGATTCTCTAACCGTTGTTTTCTCAGTATTTTTCTTTTCACAATACAGTCATAGGATGGCATTGGCCTAGGTTATACCTTTAATAATAAGCATACACTGAGATCATTGGACGTAATACTTTAACAAATGGCGAACCAACAAGTGAAAATTACGATTGTATTTAATATTGCTACCGTGTTTTTAAAAATGAATTTTACGTAAACAAATTGGAGAAGACAAAAATACTTTGTAAGTCGGTTGTTAAATAACGTGGAATCAGGTGTAATAAATGTAGATAGTTATAACATTACGACATAACATTTCTGTTTTGTACCAAGTCAATAGTTACTCTATGTGTTTGTATTTTGTGATAAGACGTTGATTTTTAAAGCCAGACAGCGTATCGTACACTCCGTAAACATGATCATATAATCAGTCCTAACTTTTATAGCATAATATTCTAACAATAATAGGCAACACTCTACAATCTATTTTCTATATGTATAATAATTTCGTTTATTCTTATATTTAAATCTACTTTGAAAAATACTGTAACTTTTAAGTATACGTATTTTCAAAAATAAGAGAATATTTTGAAAATAAAGTCAGAGATCCCTAAAAATCTGAATAATAAGGGGTAAGATAACATTTTAAGGTTAGTTAGGTAATATCCTAAAACAATTATTAAGAAATTAAACATTCTACAATCATAATAATTTAATTAATTCAAAACATCAATTTTACATTTAATACTGCGTCATAATTTCTGACAAAGTAAAATTGTTGATTGTTTTAACACTTTTTAAATTTTCTCCATTGGCGAAAAGAAACGATGTCATTTTGATTAAAACTGAATAATAACGTAAGACTTATTTGTTACACTTGACTGATCGCGCCATCTATATACTGAAGATATAAATGACAATAGAAGAAATTATACTGTTTTATCATACTAAAGGACCTTAACATTAGATCACAAGAAAACAAAACTATGTTGACATCTTTGTGTATTAAATTATTGATAAACTTCATTGTAATATTGATGAAAAGATAGAATATTAATTACAATATTTATTCATACCTGAAATAATTAATCCGTCTCTTGTTTAAGAAGTGTTCAGTAAAAAAGTGGCGGTTTACTTGGAAGAATAATTTCCGACAAAAATACACATGAAAAAAAGAAAGTCGGTATCCCATGCTTTTTCACTGATTTTCTTCCGGTCAAACAAATCCTACATAGACTTTGAACAAACATTTGTAAATGTATTATATAAACATGCCCCAATTAAATCACGGCGTACTAGAAAAAAAAAAAACGTTACCTTGGAGGAATAGTGACTTAAGAAAAGCAATACACAGAAAACACATGCTATATTCTAATTATAAAAAAACATCCAAGTAGTAAAACTTGGGAAAAATTTCGAAAACAACGAAACTTGGTAAATAAATTGAAGAAAAAGTTAATTAGAACATATTTTTTGGAGAGATGTTCTGGTGGCCCTAGAAATGGTGACTTCTGGAACACGATAAAGCCTTTTTGTCAAATAAATGCAAATCAAGTAGTAATAACATTGTTGTTTGTGAAAATGAAAAAATATGTCAAACCTAAAAAAGTAGCTGATTTTTTAAACAATTTTTTTGTAAATGTTGCTAACAAAATTCGTGAGGATGTAGAATACGACCTTTATTTACATCCTAGAATTGTTGAAATAGAAAAACATCATGATAAAAACACCAAATTTGACTTTATAGATACTACATGTGAGTCGGTTAGCAAGGTTATAGATGAAATCAATATAAAAAAGCCACAGGGGTAGATGGTATCCCTTCTAAAATCGTACAAATTAATAAACATGTTAGTGCTCCACATTTAACAAATTTAATAAATTCATCATTTCATACAGGTCAATTCCCCAATAGACTCAAAGAAGCACAAGTTACACCATTATATAAAAGAGCGATGTTCTTTTTAAATCTAATTATAGACCAGTCAGTGTCCTCAGTTTTTTCTAAGAGTTATGAAAAGGTTATATCAGTACAACTTGGAAACTTTTTCGAGAAAATTTTTAACCCATACTTGTGTGCATTTAGACGTGGTCATAGTTGTCAGACAACATTACTTGAACTACTGCAAGACTGAAACATGCTCTTGACAACAATTTATACACTACTGCGGTTTTGATTGACCTCTCAAAGTGCTTTTGATTCTTTACCGCATGGTATACTGCTAGATAAATTATTAGGCTGTGATGTTTCACATCACTCTGTAACACTGTTAAAATCATACCTATGCAAACGTTAACAACAAATTAAAGTTAACAACATTCTAAGTGATTTGGCAGACATCCAAAAAGGAGTGCCTCAGGGATCTACCCTATGGCCTCTTTTATTTAAAGTTTTTATAAATGATAGTTTTTTATTTTGTACACAAATCCACACTTTACAACTATGCAGATGATAACACGCTTTCCTTCTCTTGTCCGGACTTCAATAAACTTATCACAGTATTACAAGACAAATCAACAAATTTGATACACTGGTTCCACAACAACAAAATGCAAGCAAACCCAGACAAATTTCAATTGATTGCAGCTGGTCCCAAAACATACAACAAAAACCTAATAAATCAAATTAACAACACTGATCTTACTTGTGAAAAAGTTGTAAAATTACTTGGTATTGACATTGTCTACAAATTAAAGTTTGACACGCACACATCAGTAACAAAAAAACATGTAAAAAGGCATCTCAACAAATAAATGTTTTGAAAAGACTTAGCCCATTTCTACACTTTCATATTAAGTAACTTTAATTTCTGTCCATAAGCTTGGCATTTTTGTAATGAAAGAAACAGCAATAAGTTAGAAAAAATACAGGAACGGGCATTAAGATTTATATACGATGACTTTGACATCACATACGAAGAATTATTAAACAATGCCAAAATAACTACATTAAGAATACGCAGAATGGGAAATATGGCCTTAGAAAGTTTTAAAATCATTAACAACCTAGCACCAACATGTCTTAAAGTATTGAAAGTAAAAAATTCTAAATATTCCTTCAGGTACCAAAACATCTTGGATATACCACAAGTAACAACAAGGAATTGTGGTAAGAAATCCTTTAGATTTGCTGCGTCTATGTTGTGGAATAGTCTTCCGAACCATTTCAGGACAGAAAATAGCTTTAGTCAGTTTAAAAATCTAATTTAGTCATGGAAGGGGTCAGCCTGTACTTGTAATGCTTGTTTTTAAAATTGCTTCATATATATATATATATATATATATATATATATATATATATATATATATTTATGAGAGAGAGAGAGAGAGAGAGAGAGAGAGAGAGAGAGAGAGAGCAGTACATTCATTCTCAATTTCATCATTTGATGTACAAGGTATGAAGCTTTAAGTTAAGAATCTAAAAATCACTTTAACTTTAAACAGAGCATCAAGTAATGTAGATTATAAAGTATTTTACAAGAAGTGCGAATCATATATATATATATATATATATATATATATATATATATATTTATATATATAATTAAATATATACATTTTTTTTCAAAAGAAATGTTTAGATACATTAGCATTTCAAATATTTTAAATTCCATATTGTTTACGAACTGCTTGAATTAATCTCATCAATCATTAAATTTTAGCAATTTTCAGCACAATTTCTATATAAAGGTTTAAAAACTCGTTTTGATAGAAAAAATAGGATGTAACTTGGATTTTCCGAATTTGTCACTTGTCAGTATATAAAGTAAATGAGCTGGATCGCAAAAGATTAAAGTTTTGAGACGTTTTAAAAAATTTTGAAGTTAGAAATTTTTATATTTCTTGCGTTTTACGTAATAGAAGTCTCCGCTGTTAATGGTAAGTGATTGAAATATCTGTTATGTTTATAGAACAGAAAACTCATTTTTATGAATCTTTTGAGAAAATTGGCTGGTCGTCATGGCAATTGTAATTTTGTTGGAACTCTTGCATTTAGTGTTCAACCATTTTAACTAAAACTTTAAACATTTGACAAATATACACACTAATTACTAAGAAAAATAATTCAGCTTCGCGTGTCAAGTTGATAATAGTTTTTAACGACATAGATAAAAAAATGAATGTGTTTTGATAAAAATCGATTTATCATGAAATAGTTTAATTTCTAAATTCTGTTATAGTGTTTTTAAACAAATCTATTGAGTCAAAACGGTGTCCACACTGTTATGACTCAATAAACTTTTTAAAAACACAAGTTATTTCTCAAAAATAATAAACCAACTGGTGACACAATTAGAGCTATAATGAGTTGATGAGATATAAATATGCCACGCCAATTTATGCAAAAATCAGCAAACCCTTAGATAGCTCAGCTAACCTATAGGATAGCTGGCTGCTATCCCATAGATAGCTGTTGCGATCCATAGATACCCCAAAAGCCCTATATCTCTTGATATTTGGAGTTACAAACTATTATTTTACTGAAAGCTGAGGGGTTTTAATGAATTAAACACTTAGAACCCCATTTTGCATTAGCTGTTGCAAAATGGATTGAAGTTACCAATTCATTAAAATCTCAGCTTTAAGTGAAATATAATTCTGTAACTCAAAATATCAGGAGATATTCGGGGTTATTTTTCAGGCATCTATGGGATCGCATCAGCTATCTACAGATGTGAAATGACATCGTGTTGTAAGCTTCTACACACAATTTAGTCAAATAGTTTCGTTCAAGGTAACCCAGTAAAAATTGTAATGACAACTTAAAACAAACTACCGTTTTCATGTTTCAAGTAAAAAAACTTTATTTATTTATTTACTTATTTATTTATTTATTTATTTATTTATTTATTTGTATATTTTAATTCGAGATTTTATTGAACAAGTTTAGTTAAATTGAGTCAGTGGCTTAGATGACCTATTGCTATGCATATGGTTCAGATGAGCTACACTTTCAACAATGATATTTGGAAGACGGATATTTACTAGGGTCGGACAGAGCGGGTTATAAACCTAAGCGAAAAGAAGTACATTATCTCTCACCCGGTGCTTTAGACCACTAGGCCACCAAGGTCTATGGATGTAAGTTCATGGAAATTAGAAATACGGAAGTTATTCTTTTATCTTAACACCAGTGTGTGAAATTTAAAGTACAAGTTAAAAACCTTTTACTGCTTTTTGCTTTCAGCACCGTCTAAGCCAAATTATTTGAGGGTTCGCCTACTAAATGAATATTCTCCAATTGTGGAATTAATTTGGGGTCCACCTTATCAGTCTTTTGGAAGAATTAAACAATATAGAATATTCTGGGGTCAAAAGAACGGGGTCACAAGGTTTGAGAAAATCCCTGAAAATGCTTCACAATGGACATCTGACTATCTCTGTAAGTATATTAATGTCGGTTTAAATTTTCAGAGTTAATAATTTTAGACAGCTTGTTAAAACTAGAGGAATGGAGAGTGTAGTGACATAATACTGACAATCACTTTAATTTTCGCAAGCACTTTATTTTTGCGATGTCCACAACACGGTATCAATTGGCTAACATTAAGGGTCGGGAAATTAAAGTGATTTACAGTACTTGAACGCAACTAGCTGACATATATAAATACATGTATATACAAGTTAATATAGCAGTGTCTAATGTCAGAAGTTTCTGTAATGTGTTCTCGGTTGCTTTGCCAATTTTGTAATTTAATTTACAGCTTGAATAGTCTAATTTTTGCATAATACATTTCCGAAAATTGTTACTTAGGGTTTGTATTTTTATCTTGCATTAACTGACGTGGGTTTGTTTTGACGTCACAAAATCGAAAAGTGAAATAAATACAAATGAAAATTTTGTTGAAGTCTAAAAATCATCATGATATACGCCTGAACAAAACAAAACCAATAATAATAATAATGATAATAATAATAATTAATTAAAATAAAAATAATATATAATTGAAGAAAAAAATATCATATTATTAGACATGTAACTGACTCTGATTTGACAAAATTCGATTAGATGTTATCAAATTCACAGCCTATAGTTCTCGATCGTAGTCTCATCGTTCGTATGGACGGGTGATAGGGTTGAATCGTTATTATCGAAAAGCAGCATACGCATGCGCTGTTAAACACTTTGATTCTTCCGCTGTTTCCCACAATGGAAATTAAACACAAAATTTTTTTTAACAATCTGTCCTTTAACTTCCCCCATGATAGTTCTACTCTATGTTTACTCTATTTATTTATTTATTTATTTATTTATTTATCTTTTAATAACTTTTTCGCTCAGTTTGACTGGAATTCATTCGAAATCTAGAAGTTTACCGAAGCTGAGATAAATGGAGTATAAGGTATCAATAGCGTCAAACTTTTAAAAACTCACTTGTTATTAACTATAGATCCCCGTTACCTACGACCCTCTATATAGTAATATATATTAACAATCGGTATGTTGATTTAATTGACGAACACTTATATTGTTGCAGACGACAGCTCAATCTACGAGTTTGAGTTGCGTGCAGAAAATGACGTAGCTATTGGAGAAGCTGCCTTTGTCAGTTTTAGAACTAATACATTGGGTAAGGTATAAAAAATGTGTATTCGAACACACATGCACACACACACACACATACAGAGAGAGAAAGAGAGAGAGAAAGAGATAAAGAAAGAGAGAGAGTTGAGTAATGGTGTTTAATGTCCCATCAAGAATATTTCACTTATATCAAGACGTCGCCAGCTACAGGCGAAAGTGTGGAATTTTAGCCTGTTCGTTGCGCTGATGGCATTATACAGCAGGGGTCTTTATCGTGCCATGCCTACCGAGACACGGGACCTCGTTTATTTTAGGTTCCCATCCGAAAGAACTGTAACTTTCATTTTGTAATGCCGAGTGCTTGGCGAAATAACAGTCACTACCCACTCTTGGGTCACACCCGGTCGGGGTTCGAACCCCCGACCACCCACTTACGGAGCGAGCACTCTATCAACTGAGCTACAGCAGTGGTGTGTGTGTGTGTGTGAGAGAGAGAGAGAGAGAGAGAGAGAGAGAGAGAGAGAGAGAGAGAGAGAGAGAGAGAGAGAGAGAGAGAGAGAGAGATATGTATATCTGTTCCGATAAAGATGCTTTTGTAATTTTTAAGCACTCTATCTATATAAGAAATTAAAGACTTTAGACAACAAAATATTGCATGTTTATAGAGTTTGATAAAGGCAATGTTTACACCAACTCTTGCGTCGAAAACCTTGTATGTATAGTGAAAAGTTCGAAAGGATTTATGCATACATGACAGAATAAATATCTTAACGACATTTTAACAAACTATATTTAACAAAGCTTAACATAATACCCTGATTCTGAGATTTTTTCAGATCGAGTATATCCTCCAAACAGAAGAAGTAGGGTGTTTAAGAATGTTGATGGTTCTAACACGCTACAGTTGTCGTGGAATGAACCAGCTGTGGCTGTAAGCGGCTACCGTATTTTCTACAAACCACTTACGCAGATGTATACTGGGAAATGGAGAAAGCTTGATATTCCGCCCTTACTGTCTGTAGATATACCTGTTAAGGAGCCTTTATCTACAGTGTTCGGGTATTACGTCATTGCTAACACTACAACGACTGGTTCTACATCAATATCTAATATTAGTAAGTATAAGGATTTTTTTCTAGATTAATATGAAGACCCTGAGACTTCCGGTACAAAAGTAACGATACAACATTAAGATTTCCCCTCGCTGCCTTATTATTTTAGACAATATAAACCTATATAAAACCATTTAGATACTTGGGGGATATCATCGCACTGGAGTAAAACATGTACAATAGTGTTGCCGTTGCAAAATGTTGCAAAAAGTTGACACAAGTTAGTGAGCTTTACAAAAAATTTTGTTGACGCACACTCTATACACTCATGAGGTATGGGCGTTACCTAGGTGTCCCATTGGTTAATAGGAAAGGATAATCAGATACAAGTCTATGAATTAATAAATATCTACCTGTTTTGTAAAATAACGCTACTATTCTTCATTTATGTTATGTGACTCAGCTTAAGATTCAATTTTAGTCCTTTCAGTTATAATTATCTCATATAAAATGATAGAATCCCCAATGTATAAGGTTTTTCATGATATTCTTTTTAACTTGTTTAAGCTTTATAGCTTACTATCGAAGACAAATATACTTATATGGATTTTATATGCCCTGGATTAGATGGCAGGATATAAACAAGAATTCCACGGATTTAAATGTCACGCCTGGTTAGTTTTCGATCGAGTAAAAAACACATTACTTTAACATAAACTTTCACATTTTGACACGCTGCCGCCGACACGGGAAAAACACCGTCATTGCCAGGGTCGACAAAATCAAATAGTAATTTTTGTCTGCGTAATGATTGATATTGTTCTGGAAATAAATCGATTTCACAAAATATGAAACATTTTAAATACATTTTACATTGATTTAGGCCTATTAAATAATTTTCAGTACATTTTTCTCCATATTTAGGTACCGGAAGATCAAGACAGTCCAACGCTGGACAAACCAATAAGAATACCGTAGACCAGTTAAACGATCTTTTGATAACCTACCTGAACAAGGCACCAAAGCTATGGGCATTACAAGCTGGGATTAATGCAATGGCACCATCATACTTTGGAAAATAAACACAGAAATTGTACATTGTAATAGGTAATTATAAATCCATGCTACAACATAAAGTAATTGCAAACGGAGAATGTTTTTAGCAAGCACACTTTAAACTTTTTCCATCATTTATTCTGTCTAAGAATGACATTGTAGAGTTTGGTAACACATTGATAAATTCTTATGAAGAAGACCAAAGTTAAGATAATTATAGTTTACCTGTGGTGTAGTATACCTGTGATAATCATAGTAAACCTGTAATAAAATAATAAAGGCGTCAGTTTTCTGAACCATTGAAGACATTGTAATAAACAGTAATCATCATGAGATATAATGATAGAATATACGGATATTCTAGATATAATTCCATGACGTTTATCTTTTTAACTTTTATAATCAGTGTGTATATACAGTTGATTCATTCTTGCTTTATGTAGTTTGTATGTATTTTGTACATTGTTTCAATCTCTTTCAATAGAAAATGCAATAAAGTTGAAATAACAAATGTTACTTACTGCAACATAAAAGAGTTCCAAGGGAACGCTTTTAGATAACAAGGGACAATTGATTTATCACTACAGCTTGGCTTACAATGCTGTGGCCCAAATTGCTAAACATAAAGAGCCTCCAGATAATTCAGAGTATTTGAATTAATTTGAAGGAAATACTAAAGAGAGTTCGATCCAAACATTTTCAAGTTTTATGATTTTTTTTTTATTTATTGTACGTGAAGATCCAGTCGTGCTGCATTCTTGGCTCTTTAATATATTTCTAACTGCGCTAGTCCTAGAAACGGTTATCGAGACAAACATTTACTTAAACAGTTTCTTTATCTCATATACTTTCAAATGGCCTTTTCTTACTTATAGATTAGAATGGAGCTATAGTGTTATATTTACAATTGCTATTATCTTTCTTTCTATGACTCTATAACTCTTTTTGTGGTCATATGCTATGAATGCTAATGACCTTTCTGAACTTTTGACGTCATAGCGTTGGGCTATTCCATTGTGACGATGTGGCGGTTAACTGACATATAAAAAGGTGATTTTTAGGATATATCATCTGAAATTGAACTAAAATTGTTAAAGAAATTGTATATATAAGTTCGCCGTTCATGTAAAATTTGCGACGGCCAACTGTCGTTCATAACGCATGAACACTGACAAAAGAATGTCATTTCTTAATTATGTCTAAATCAAGGTTCTTTGACTTATTGAGGTTGTCACTTCTGTGAAAATAGAATCAACTAGAGTTCCGAGAGAACCCCTCTGAACTTCGGAAAGCGAGCTGTCAAACTTTCTCACACTAGGATCTGAGAGGCAGTGATCCGTAAGCGCGCGCTTTACACCATTCGGTTTTCGCTCCAGTTAAGATTATTTCACTTGTTTCGAGGCGGTGAGTCTTGGGATAGTGGAGACAACAGGTGTGCCCGGAGAAAACCAATGACCTTCAGCAAGTGAACCGACAAACTTTCTCACACTAGGATCTGTCCAAGTGGTATTCAAACCAAGGCGGTGAGAGGCACTGTGATCCGTAAGCGCGCGCTTTAGACCACTCGGTTGTCGAGTTCCTCTCCTATTGGAGGAACAATTTGGATAAATTACGAATTATAACTGATGGGTTTGAAACTTTTTGTAAATACACAAAACACAATCTATGAATAGAATTTTATTATCAAAAATAAATTACACAGATAAATACAAGGCAAGTAAGTAAAGGCACACACGCACACACCCACTTAAATAAGCTTATAACCATCGTTTGTTAAACAACAAAGTCGGATTGCATCCATCGTTCGTTTTGTGGTTTATATAAGGTTTCGCTGATGCCCATGTTCGAGCTTCATGTGTTTCTTGTCAATAAAACACAGTCCAGGTTAATATAATGAGCAAGTTGTACATTTGACGTTAAAGATATCAATCGTGTACAAAACATACATATATAATAATGCGTGTGTGTCTTTAATTTACATAATTTATACAGAAAAATTAAAAAACTGTAAGTCAGTGAGTTTGGATTTATTTGTAGGATAATATTGCACTTTCTTCAAAACTCGAAATATTCTTCCTCTCGAATTACCGTCTTTCTTTTAACTTCCGGTGTTTTACTTATTTTAAGAATCCTGCAATGAAATAAATATGTATTGTTAGATCACAATAAATACTAGTATGTATTGTTAGATCACACTTAATCATAAAACTGTTCATCTTAATTTTCTTCATACTGGTAACTTTTCAGTCAACTCATGATGGTGCCAAATAAATAAATAAAAAAGAAGAATAAATACAATGAATTTGAATATGTTGTGAAAATATTACGTTCAAGCATACCTAAAATTTCCAGATCAGCCATACGTTTGGGTACTTTGAATTTATAACAAAGTTATTCTGAATTACATAATAAAATCAGGAAGAGTTTGTTACTTAACTGACATCAAACAAGAAGTATCCTGGTTTTCAAAATAAACTCGGGCAACACGGTGCCTTTTCTAAAACAAATTGTTAAGTGTCACTTTTGAATGCATTATTTTAAATATTTATAATATTGTTTGTGATCTACTTACGATTATCCGTTAAAATTTCTCCTCCGTCCAAAATTACGCAATAAAGCTCTTTTGTCAAATTCTGAAATATTAAATTATAAACGTTTATATGTTAATATTTATATTAAAAAAACTACATTGTAGTACATACATGTTAAAAAACTGATATGAATATCTGGACTTAACCGTGGCTATCCGAATACGTAAGTTGTATGTGAAATAAGTGCTAGCCATCGTGAAGTATTCAATGAGGCAGGGTCATAAAGAGCTTATCTATAAGAACTCATTATATATAGGATGGGATCGTGTTTTTTAATCATTTAATGTTTTTTAATAAAAAAAAGACAACATAGCAAAAGGAGAGAGAGAGAGAGAGAGAGAGAGAGAGAGAGAGAGAGAGAGAGAGAGAGAGAGAGAGAGAGAGAGAGAGAAACTCACTTGTTGTAGGGGCCTCAGTCGTAGTTGTAGATGACGGTGCTAAACGTGCTGCTAGACCTTGTACTGTAAATAGAGAATGTAATAACTATCATTGCTGAATTCATATAGAATGTTTGTCATTGAAACCGTAAAATACGGTTAAATACGTAAGTGTACTTGACAATAACCAACTGAATTAAATAACAACAAAATATCAAATAAATAAATAAATAAATAAATAACTTAATAAATAAATAAATCAATCAATCAATCAATCAATCAATCAATCAATCAATCAATAAAACATGATTCATATTTATAATATCAAACCACTGATAATAAAATAACAGGGCAAAAATCTAATGAAATATTGGTATCTCCTAAAATATGAAATTCCAAGTTGGAAAATAAGGACTTTATATAGTTACAATTAAAGCATTTCTTTGTTTGTGTTTTATTTATTTCTTAATCGGATACTATGAATTACGTTATAAAAGTAATGTGAGAGGCGGAGTAACACTCCTCTTCTCATAACAACAGATTACTTATAACCAAATACTTTCATTAGTAAATACTTACGACTTTTAAGTAATGCCTCGCCAGTAAGGCCTTCAGTTATTTTTCCAGCTTCGGTTCTAGCGGCAGCTGCTGCTTGAGATTGTGCCGGTGTTCCTTTATTTTGTCCTGATTGTTTTGGTGTTTGTTTATTCTTATTTAACAGTCCTGGTGTTTTCGGTGGCTGATTTTCTTTGACTGTTTTAGCAGCTGAAAACGATATCAGATCATTAATAATAAACAAAAGAAAAATGTGGTGTTGAGTTCTGATTAAATTTGTGATCAACAGAATTAACCCAGTTTTCAATTTCTAATATTTAATCAAATAAATAAATAAATAAATAAAATGAAAAAAAGAAGAAAAAAAAATACTTGTTATCCTTGAAAATAATTTATCACTTATTAGATTATAGAATAAGTATACATTAATTTTATTTTCAAATAAAACAACACATTCACGTTATGTGGAAACTAACGAGAGAGAGAGAGAGAGAGAGAGAGAGAGAGAGAGAGAGAGAGAGAGAGAGAGAGAGAGAGAGAATTACCATTTGAAACAGCTTGGGGTCCTGGATCTGCTTCTGGGTGTGCTGAAATTAAAAATAAGTACGATAAAATTAGAGAGTTTATTCTCATACATGTTCGATGTTGATGTAATTTATAAAATTACTTTGCCTGCCTCAACAGTATCATTCTTTTAAGTCTAATAAATTGAATTTGCGATTTAACATTTAACGTTTTTATTTTCCTCTTTTTCCATATTGTTTCCTAAACGACCGGACATGTATATTTAATGATTATTAAATAAAAATGAACAATTAAGCTAAAGCCAGATTTAAGAGTATGCAGGTGTAACACAGGTAAGTCAACACCATACGAAAACAATCGTATTTGTAATTTACCCAACAATTATCGGGAAAAACTGTGCCATTTTAGTCAAATATTTTTAATCTTACTGATTATACAACACATTCCAAGACATTTAAAACAGTATATATTAACATGTGTACTAAAACATTTTGTGAATATATATATTTCCTTACCTTCAAATAACCCTGCGATGCCTCCTAAATCAAGTTGCTGGTTTGATCCTCCTTTGCCACCTATATCAAGCTGGCTATTACCAATGGGAGGTATTAAAGGATCGTTTGGATTTACAGGACCAGTGTTGCCTGCAGCTGGTGGAAGATCAAAAAGTCCGGCTTCAAAGTCTGCTAAAAACGCATCTAAAGAATCGGTTGTACTTCCGGCACCGGTACCCTGATCTAAAGGAGGTAAATGTGGAAGTAAATCCGTGTTTGATCCATGAATATTACCCGCCGGTAAATTATCTACAGGTGGAATAAGATTAGAATTAGATCCAGCTGTTGCGCCTGCACTCGACATGGATGTTGATGGACTTCCGGGTAAATCTGGAATAGGTGGCAATCCAAATAAGTGGTCAAAGTCTGTAGGAGGGAGATCCGTTGTTTGTTTGGGCAGAATGCTATTTTGATTTAATCCACCTGGTAATGGTAACTTGTCTTTTGGTAACTTTTCTGGTATAAGTGGATTATTTAACCCAGGCAGACCAAGTTCCGGGGGAATTTGTCCGCCGTCTAATCCACCGGCTTTCCACAATATATCAGGTTTATTCAAAGCATCTGTATTTCCTGTTTTGGACTTGTCAATAGGTTTGAGAGGAATAACTGGCACTGTTTGTCCCTTTTTCGTTTGGGTTCCTACATCAAGACCTAAAGGACCAAGAGTAACTCCGGAAAAAATAGGTGGCAAACTATCATTAGGGTTCCATCCAGCATCAGGTTGTCCCGTTTTGAATTTATCAGTGGGTTTTGTTTGCCCTATTGGCACAATTTGTCCATTAACTGGCCCTTGGTCACCAAGTCCATCTAAAGGTCCAAGCGGACCATTAAGGTCTAAACCACCCGGTACCAATGGGGGCTGCCAATCATTGGTGTTTTGGTCGACTATTGGTTTGTTTTCTTTTGGTTTTGGTAAGTTTCCTTTCACAATTGGAGTAGGTTTCGGGTTGTGAACATTTTGATTTCTAAATTGATTTATCAACGAAGGTGGTAGTATACTGTCTAAAGATGACCACCCAAAGTTTTGAATATTTCGATCAACATTACTACCACGTGGTCTATTACTAACCGGATGTCGCCTGCTGTTGCCTACTTGTCTTACTTGAGATATATCAACAGTGTCATGTATAACAGGGTCAACAACATGCGGATCAGCGCGGGATGCAAATCTGTCATTTACGATTGGTTGAAAACGTGAATCGAATCTATTATCTCTAATTCTGTCATGTCTATTTATTTGCTGTAGATTTGGATCAAACCCGCCATGTATACTGGACCCTGTATTAGAGACTTGATGGTGTAGATTAAATCTGTTATTTCGTAGTCTTTCTCTTTCTTGTCTATTGACCGGATATCCTGAAAATAATATGCACTGCTGATTAACATAAATTTGTACTTGAATTATAGAGTAAAAAAAAAAAAAAACAAGGTTCTGTTTGCGTTAAACATTTAAATATTTTTACAAATGATTTCAACAGGTTTTGTATAATAAGTTTTTAGAATCTGGTATCATCAAAGTTAGATTTTTAGATAAGCATACTAACATGCATGTATAGAATAAAGTCTAAGTACACATCGAAATGTTCATTACCTGTGTTCCCACATATAAAAAATGTATCTCAGATTACAATGTTATTGTCTATATATTACATATAGATTATCAATATTGTAAAACAACAACAAATGACAAAACATATAGAACACATGTATATATCTTAGATGTAAGAGCACTTTTGAATTTTTATGAAATAATACATTCAAAAGTAGCATATGACAGAGTTACAAAGTAAGTTATAAGCATGATGTTAAAAAACATAAACTTTAAGATTCAGCATCATAACGTCTATTGCTGACAAAAATTTTACTGGGTAAGTTTGAAAAAATGTTTAGAAGACATGTACTGTTCAAATTAGCAATGACGCCCATAAATAGTGTGATGATATTTTTTTCATTAAAACCCAGACAACGTGCTAGCTATAGAGAGTGTTATTGACCGTTCCGATAAATCGCGACACCTGGCGGAAGAGTTATCGCCGATTGAAGAACATGGCGTCAAACGTGGATAACCTTGACAGAAGTTTTCGGAATCGATCTCTTCTTTAAGTCCTCCAAGACATTTATCATCTGTTTCATATTTTAATATAATCAATCTTATATATAGACAATAGTTTTCCTAAGGTGGTTCTTGTCTTTAGGTAATTATTCCAAATGTGTAAAAAAGTCATATATGTCTCATCATATGATCAATATTTTTCTCTGAGAGCTTCGTTTTTTTACTGGTTTTTTTTTTTTTTTTTTTTTTTTTTTTGCATTTTAGGTAAAAATTCGTGTTTTCTTTTACTTTTATAGAGATATAAAATACTGCACTTAATATCATAATTGTGACTTTATTAGTTTCGGATATTTTTGTGGATAAAATAAAATAAAATCTCGGCATTTTTGTTGGAAATTGTTTTAAGTTCCAGTTGGAAATTTTAACCTGGTTACAAATAAATAGACAATATATATAATAAGAGACTTTAATTTGTGAAAAACAGAATGTTAAATATATGATAAAATATAAGTTTTATTAAACTAATTGCAATTATTCTTTTTATTTGTGAATCAACATTTTACTTGTGATATATATATATATATATATATATATATATATATATATATATATATATATATATATATATATATATATATATATATACTTAACGTATAATGATAATAATAATAATTATTATTATTATTATACGTTAAGGTTATATATATATCACCAGTAAAATGTTGATTCATAATATCATTCATATTATTATTATTATTATTATTATATCGTATGATAAATAATTGTAGTCTGTTAGATGTTATAATTTGTCATAAGTTGTAGACTACAGACTGACCTTTAGTTGACCAGTAGAATACTTTTTGTCATGTGATATTTTAGAATTTTTATCAAAACAATTTATTAAGAAGCTAGAACACATGACATTTTGTCACGTATTTGTTTTGTGTATAGATCATTATATATAAAAATTCGGAACATAATGTTAACTTTATTATTATTATTATTATTATTATTATTATTATTATTATTATTATTATCGTTTTTAGCCTTTTGGTGTCTTCGCTTCTGACTTAATATAAAATACATTTCTAAGGTCAAATTACTTACATTTAGAACAAAATAGATATAATTATATGTTTAAAACTTACTTGCAAAACATACAAAGGCCAAGTTAAGTAAAACTCCACTTAGAATTAAAGTGTTCATACTGCAACGACTAGTTCAAACAATACTAAAGAAAATAACATATATTTAACTGATAACAGCCATAAGTATGACGTATTTACATATAATTTGTAATCTTATAATGATAAAAAGGAAATAATCCCTGTTAGCAAATCATATGCTGCAATATAAATAGGGATGAACAAATGCTCGCTTTCCTTGGAGCAATTTACGTAACTGCGGCTCAATTAAGAACAATACGTCAATTTCTTCGCACGACTGGTTTTAATGCATTGTTGTTTTTTTTGTGTTGTGACAGTTATGTCTGTGGCAAAATGGCGTCAAGATAAATGATTTTCATTTGCTGAACAAGACATTATACGTATGTCGGACAAAAATAAATATTAAGACAGATCTGGTGCTGATACGTCATAAAAACACGTATCTTAACTACGGTAAACCTCGTTATAAAATAATACATTATCTTACCTGTGAGGATAGACTTGGACAGACTTTTACCTGGTGATCAGCGTCAGAAATATATGTCATTTTTACAAAAGGAAAAAAAAAACGAAAATTTATTTTCATTTTTCTTTAAATGATGTTAGTAACGCATTTACGGTTAAATAGGAAATAAATAAATAAATAACGATTTTAATTAATAAAATGATAACATGACATGCAATTTTTACCACAGATAACAATACACACGGTGATGAGCAGTCACGTGGTAAATCGTGGATTTTATCCCTGTTATTACGTTAATTTTTATACATAAACTAGAATTAACCCCCCCCCCCCCCAAAAAAAAAAAAAATAAAATAAATAAATAAATAAAAAAATAAATAAATAAAATTGAACAATTATCATATTTATTTGTTTAGTTATTTATTTTTTAAAATTATTTTTCATTCATTTTTAATTTTTTTTGTTTAAATTCAAGATCATTTCAAAATAATTAAGATGCTTTTGGCAAAGGTTGATCAAATCAAGTGGTTTTAAATCACAGCCAATTCTATATTTTATGAATGGCAAAAAAGTAATATCGAAAACACTGCAATGTATATCCGGTGTACAGTGAAATCGTCTGGCGCTATAATATTGCCAAAGTTTGCGTAAAATAGGCAGAATATCAAACTCTGACATTGTCCATTTATTTGAATTTTGAACGCACCTTTTGTAGATTATGCTGCTGTTATATACCTTTTCTCTTAAAAAATTACCATTCAATACAATTAAAAAATCCTATTGTCTTTTCTTAAACCATTTTTAAACATATTGAATGTCAAAATTAAAAAAAAAAATTTGACACTGTCAGCATCATTCCCCACCTAAAATCATGCATTCCATTGTGACTAAATCACGACTGTTTTAGAGTTATAACATTTATAGCTTTGTATAATTTACTTTACCTTGCTTTATCCAAATCTTTGAAGGATTGGACATCATCATAGGATTTTCAAATCATAAGCGATTGTTTTCTTTAAATGCAAAGATTTGACATAACATAAGACAGTAAAACATTACACTGTTCATTGCGTACAATGCTGTCACGGTCACTCTTACAAAGTTTTGTCATGCATACAAAGTTCTGAAAACTTTACGAAACGAACCCTTAACTTTGCAAAGTATCGAACTGAATGAAGAGAGAGAACAAATTACAGATATATGAAGGAAAATACAGAATGAGCTGAATCTACATAAAATGTAAAGAGATACTCAAGTATCACAGGATTTGTTTATCAGTGGTCATGCGATAGAATTTCTTAAATCACACAGCAATGACGTTTGTGCTTTATGGTTAATGCCTGCTTCAGAAAGTGACGTTTCTTGTTAATTAAGAAAATAACAAAATATACATTTTCAAATTTTAGAATTTTTAGTATTTTAAAATGCTTTGAACAACGATATAAAGTAAAATAAACCTTAAGTTATACAGTTGACTTAATGGGTATCTTTAACAACAAAAAACAATGACAAAACATTTGAAAACACGAGTTATGTCCCTTACATTGTCACGTTCTTTAAAATAAGAGAAAAATGTGATAGAAAAAAAAAACAAAAATTGAAACAACATAAAAACCATCTAAAAATTCGAAGATATTTCAAAGATGCTATTTTTTAACTTTTATCTTAAAGATAATGACGATGTAGGGGACATAACTCTTGCTTCCAAATGTTCTGATAGATTAAAGTAGAATGGTTGATATATGTTATTAAAACCGCCGATAAAATAATGACGTCTTAGAGCCACAAACAACAAAACATATTTTAATTGATTAAATCCTAGTTATGACAATATTTGGATTTGATTTTCATACGGTATGTACTAGGAAATCAGTTAACTTTTGAGCAATCCAGTTTTCTATACATCTCATAATTACTAGCAGTCTCTGGTATGAAAAATCTAAACTTGAACTTAAAATAGAATTTAAGAGAACCACTAAGACTTTCAGAAAGTACTTGTTTTAACTGGAGATTTGTAAAAGAAAATCATGGTCGATTTAACGTGAAAAGTTGTCAACATTTATACACTTTAACAGAAGGGTTGTTACATCCGTGTTGTCAATGGTAACGAATCACGTGAAAACCGTTGCAATGATATAGTGTGGCTTGAGGAAATTTACGACACATATTTGTGCCGCATTAAAATATGGTCTGAAAATGCGATACGATAATTTATCTATCTTGCCTGGCAAAGTGTGCATTTCGAATCTAAACTCGCTCAAATGACTGAGGTAAGTATATAATATATGTAAGTTTGTCAGTGCTAGTAACTACATCATTGTATGACCTTTCTCGTTTCCTTTTTGAATACGTTGCTACGCATGTTCCATGTTTCTAATCACAAATTGCTGATATGACATTAAATACGTTACAGACAACATACCATCGTAAATTTACAAAATGGGCTTGATATCAGCTCGATATATAAACAAATGTTTCTGAATGAGTTTTTTTATTTATCACATAATGATTAATATACTATATGAATTCTGCACTTATACACAAACAAAGAACAATAATCTGATTTTTAAACAAGTCATCTTTAATACTGATAACGAAGTTGTTGTAAAACTTCTATAAACAAAAGCGCAAATATTCCATAAGAAATACATTGTATAAAACCAAAGCTACAAAGAAAATAACTTTACCAGTACAGATGTACCTAAATTCAGTACGAAAGTACCGAAATTAAGTACAGAAGTACCGAAATTTAGTACGGAAGTACATAATCTCAGTACGGAAATACCGAAACTCGGTACGAAAGTACCGAAATTCAATACGGAAGTGCCCAATTTCAGTACCATGTGTACAGATTTAAGTTAAATGTCCCAAAAATATTTTGGTCGTTCCCTTTTAATAGTGCGACTGTGACGGAAAACCATAATTCATTTTAGACATATCTCTCAGGCAATTTTCTTAAAGCACTCCTTCTTACTTCTTATGTTTCCAGATGCAGTAACAGGAATCCTAATTTCAAGATACTATTATAATATATTTTGTCATTACAACCAACTTTTATGTTACACTGTGTAACATTAAAGTCGCTAAATCACTGATGACGTTTACACCTTATTTTGAAGTGTACTTCTGAAGTATAATAATTGTTTAAAATAAAAAGTGCAAAAAATGCAAAATTTTCAGTTCAGTTTCGATTTATCTTCGTGAATGTTTTACTTCCAAATAAACCGCCTATCATATATACCACATGTAACACCCAAAAAAATTGTAAAAATATCCATTCATATATATATATATATATATATATATATATATATATATATATATATATATATATATATATATATGATTTCAAAATGGCATACTGGATTTTTCTTTAAGAAACAGCTTTTAAGTACTTTTTGTTGTACATTAAATATTAATTTAAATAATAGAATATATTCAAATTATCCACAGCAATACAAACTTTGTCTGCAAAGCCATCACAAAAAATGAATCAAAGCACACAATATAAGCAGCCCGGCAAAATGTGCAGTTAATAAACTATTTTGCAAACAATTTTTATCCTTTGTTTTGATTCATTTAAAATTAACTACGGGTCTTTAAAAGCAAAAATTAGGATTTCTTTAATCGCATGAAAAAAATGATATATAAAGAAGAACGCGTCTAAAAATCTTCATGTACATATTGCGCCTTTAACATGGTGTCCATGGCTTGCTCATAACACCCGTCCAGTCCTTACGTGTTGTCAATGCCTTAATGATACAGAACAGATACAAACAATAAATCATTCTGGGAAAACATTATTAAGTTCACCTACAAAATAAAATAAATGTATTTAGTAAATTGTAGGTAAGAAAAAAAGTGAAGACATAAAGGCATAAATATTTCAGTAATAAACAAAATCACGTTCGTGTATGCGCAATATGTTTGAGTGTGTCTTGGTCTGAGAGTCCTGGTGCGCATTAAGATAGACTTTGTGTTAAAGTGTTAGGTCATTGAGACAGTATGCCAAAGACAAGCATATATATCCCCATTTCACATTATCCGCACACAGGGTGTCGATACGTTGTCCTCTAAATTCTGATCGCCAAGCGGGATTGCAGTATTTTAAATTCTTAAGACTTTTTTGTAACTCAAATTTTATTTCCAGACATATACGTATAATTAATTCTATAATACCTTCAGTATATTAATATAAATTATAAAAATATATAAGCATGTTAAAAGCATTCATTGAAATCATTCTGTTTTTTCTGTAATGTTGTGTGCGTCTGTCCGTTTGTGTGTGTGTGTGTGTGTGTGTGTGTGTGTGTGTGTGTGTGTGTGATGCGTTTACTCTGTCTATTGACCATAACATTAATAATTTTTAAGACTTGTGTATGACCCGACGGGAGTAAGAACCCCGATCACCCGTTGTCAAGGCGGACGTTTTACCACTAAATCACTAAGGCAATCTATTATTGTTAGTAAAAATTATAAACAAACTTACTTTGAATAAACATCCAGTCACTTTTCCCAGGAACAGTCTTTTTTGCACTATTACTGCTAACAGTCGGTTGACTAAATCGTTTAGGTATAAGCATTGCTTTCTTTAGATCTGGTACAGTTGATAGTGCATCCTTAAGGTCACTACCCCTAACAGTAGACATCTTAATATCACCAGGAAACCCCGACAAACCACCTGAATGTTTTTGATTTGTTGTAACAATAGGTTTTCCAGATGCCAAGTTGGTACTAAAATTAAACAAAAGTCCATCTAAAACTTCTTTTAGTTTCATATCTGCTTCAGGTGTATTTACCTGTGATGCATGTACGAATTCTGGAGTTTTTCTTAGTTGATTCAATATTTCGGTTTCAATACTACTAAGTTCACTTTGTTTATTAGTATTGGATTGGCTTGGACTAGATAAAGTACTTCTGTCAACAGAACTGCTAAACGATAATAAACTAGGCACACCTAACCGGAATTTAGTAGTTCTTGTTTGTCCAGTGGGTTTAACTGCACCCCTGTTAGCAGGGTTGCTGGGGTTTGATAGTAAACTTGGTAAGTTAAACCGAATTTTAGTAGTTCTTGTTTGTCCTGTGGGTTTAGCTGCATTGTTGTCAAAAGGATTGCTAGGCGTTGATGGTAACTTTGAAAAATTAAACCGAATTTTAGTTGTTCTTGACTGGCCTGTGGATTTAGTTGCAATGTTGTCAACGGAGTTGCTAGGTGTTGAAGGTAAGCTCGGTAAACTAAACCGTATTTTATTAGTGGTTCTCGGCTTAAGGAATTTTCTTTGTAAACTCGCTTTACTTTTCTGAGAACTTATGTTGGATATTTTAGAAAGAGTTTTTGAACTAGGTCCTGTATTTACTGTATCCACACTTTCCCCTAATTTTTGACGAACAACAATATTTAAACTGATTGTAGAGTTTGTTTTGTCCACTGTTGGTCGATCCTGTACATTGGTTTTATTTCTGATTTGAGATCTGATGTCTGTAGTTGTGAAGCTGACTTTTTGAGGTCTAAATTTTGTATTTTTGGAGCGTCCTTTAGAAAAACTAAAGGAATCCAGTCGTAATTTTGTTCGGTCTATCGGTTTTGCAGTATGTCTGTTTATTTTACTTGTCGTCCTTGAACTTGATGTCGGAAAACTTGAGAAAGTCAAACGCATGCGTTGTGGTCCCTCCTTACGCCTTGTTTTAGTCTTCTCTGATGATGTTTCAGGTATTTTCTTTTGTCTGAGATTGGTAAAATCAAATTGTATCTTTTTTATACGTTGAGGTACATTGTTGACTGGTATTTTGATTTTAAGTTTTTCCGAATTTGTAATTGGATCAACACCTTTGAATCTTGAATTCCATTTCGAGTCGTCTGTCGATACCTTCCCAATTGTTGGACGTAATGTTGTTGTTGTTGTTGTTGATCTTGTTGTGTATGAGGTAGTTTGCGTTGTTGCAGATGTTGTTGTAAAAGGAATGGTAGTTTTTCTTATTGTGACCATTCTTTTTGTCGTTGGCATTGCTGTTGTCGTGGTTGTATATCGTCTAGTTGGCCCCCTTGTTATAAAAACAGGTTTGATTTCGTTTTTATTTTTTCTTATTTTGATGGCGTTCATGAAATTTCTCAAAATTCTTTTTGGTGGTATATCGAATTTATTTTGAAGTTTGATTTTTTGTGCTTGTGATCTGCTTTTCGGTGTGTCATGCATGCTCTTTGGTCTTAATATCGATGCTGGCATTTTAGGCTGTATTAAAAATTGCCGACTTTTCTGCTTTTCAAACATGCTCCTTAGATTGATTTTCTTCGTTTCTTTCCGTTTTTCTGGATGGTCATGCATATTGTTTGGTGCCTGTGATTTTCTTACAGTTGGTGTAGAAGCACTATTTTTCTCTGGTTTATCAAACATGTTCTTTAGTTTAATATTCGTTGTAAAACTATCTATCCTTTTTTCTGGTAGGTAATGCCTATTCTTTGGTGCCTGTGATTTCCTTACAGTTGGTGTATTAGCACTATTTCTCTTCGATGTTTCAAACATGCCTCGTAGATTGATTTTGGTGTTTCTATTCTTTTATCAGGCCTGTTCTTTTGTTTTGGTATTTTGTGTAAAACTGGTATTGGTATGTTTGTTGTTTCAGGTTCGTTTAACTTATTTCTAAGTTTGATTTTTGGTTTGCGTCTCTTTCTATCAGGTTGATCCTGAGAGCTCTCCGACCCCTTTGTTCTTTTTACAAATATATTATGTTTATTCTCTATTATTTTTGTACTTCTATCAGGAAACTCAAGTTTTGTCAACGGTTTTTGTAACACTCTGCCATGTAAATTCTGCTTTTCTTTAGTAGATCTTGTTTGTTCAGTTAAGCTACTAAGTATTGATACATTTAGTCTCTTTTGTCGTCGATTTGAATTTTTATATCTTTCGCGCTTCTGAAAAATATTCAGTCTAAAATTTCGACGTTTTGTCGGTCTTTTGTTAAACCGTCTTGTTTTCTTGTCGATTTTTGAATTTTCTTTAGTAAATGATTTCCTGCTCGAAGTAAACTTTCGATTTTTTTCCTTTTTGTTATTTTTTAAAATTAAACTATCTATATCCTTATTTATCGTATTTACAGACGATGATTTAAATATTTTTGATATATTTCCAAGGTTAAATTTAATTTTCTTGCTCGATTTTCGTTTTGTAGGGACAACAGTATTCTTTTTACGTGGTATTACGCGAGATCTTCTCTGTGAAACTAGGAAGTCACCAATGAGCTGTCTCTCTGTAATCGCAAGTTTACCACGTACGTTTGACGTCGTCGGGAGTTTCAATTCTCTCATATGCCTTCGATGTTTTCTGTTTCTAGCTAACAGTTCTTCATATTTTAGTCCAAGTCGGTCACTAAGTTCACGTATTTTCATTTCTCTTTTTTGATTTGTGGGAAATTTAAGATTCAGTTCCTGTTTGCCAAAATCACTTTTTGACAACACTGTAAAAGAAGAATTCATGGTAAAATTTTACAGCTAATTAATCAAACTAAAAAAACTAATAAATGTTAAACCTGTCAATCAAATAAAGACAAGTGTATTCTATTCCATTCTTTAGTTGGTAAAAATATAACTTTATAGTGTGTGTGTGTGTGTGTGTGTGTGTGTGTGTGTGTGTGTTAGTTATAGACTTTTAATTGAAATTAAAATTTCATTTTAAGATTTTTATAGAGTAATCAGATTTTAAGCCTGAATCAAGGATGATAGAAAAACTAGGAGGTGACAGTGACTGAAATCCTTGGAATGCGCTTTAGGTGGCTCAGTTAGCAAGTGAGCAAGTTGCAGTTTTTTTTTTTTTTTTTTTTTTTTTTTTTTGTTTTGTTTTTTTTTTTTTTGGTCAACTTTCACTATTATCCAGTGTACTCTTAATCAACCTGTCTTAACCTCTGTACTTCAATGAACTTTAAGCTTGAATCAAAACGATAATCGTCAACAACTCATGGCTGATATCGCAGTTAACTGCGGAACTGACAAACGTTTAAACTTCACTTTTACTCACCTAAAGTAGCTTGTGTCAACAGAATGTAGACGCTAACTGAAGAAAGCGGGTTCATTTTTTCAGGTGTATATCTAGAATGTCACGAAACTAGTCTGAAAAAACACAGTTAAATAGGAGGTATGTACTCAGTTCATTAAATGAAACATAAACCATACACAAAACATTCTATACCAAAAAAGTTAATTTCATCCAAAAAATGATGTCTTAAATTACTTTGGAAAACAAATACTGCACCATTGACTTAAAAATGTATTAAAGCAGTCACAGAATGTTTGCGCAGCAGATATATTCTGAAAAAAGTCAGCAAAGTATCATTTCATAAATAAATTAAAATAAATAATGTTTTGTTTATAAACTATATTGTTACTTGGTTGGAGCATGAGTTATTTTTGCAGTGTCTATTAAAATTAGTGTTTATATTATCAAAAGATACCGCTTTATACTGAGGAGAGCGGAAACGAAAAAGCACCTTTGAGGAACTGCGATTTTCCACGCTGTAGACAGTTTCCGCCATTATAGATTCATACATTAACCCTGAATATTTTACAAAACATAAATGTACGTCAATCATATTCACATAAAATTTACCACTAAGATTTTATATATGTTAATCAGTGTATGTATCATTTTATGACAAACTAATTAGGGTATAATCTTTCAATCATTCATTAGAATATGAAATTTACATTTTTCATATACACGACATACAATTTGATACAAATGGCTATAAACATCCCAAATTCGACAGGATGGACATCATATATTTAAAAAATAGTCTTATCCTTTTAATAATTACAATATTGTATATACTGTTTTAGATATTTTAAAAAAAACCCCGTGAAGTACAATACTGAGGGCAGAAGTTTGAGTATTGAAAAATTCAATATGTAAAATCAGTGTTTCGCTATTTAGGTCAATATTACTCTTTTTAAGATTATTTTCAGACATGAACTGAACTGGTTATATCTTCTATTCATTAAGGGCATCATAAGTTCGAAAACGTAAATAAATCAAAAATGAGAGAGAGAGAGAGAGAGAGAGAGAGAGAGAGAGAGAGAGAGAGAGAGAGAGAGAGATTCATTCCACCATAGTAAATTTGAAACTCAAAAACGATAAACTATATAATCACAGACGTCACGTACTATACTTCAAAAAAAAAGACGTTTGTAGGTATTAAAAATGATATACATGTTCTAATGTCTTAGTGACCTCAATTCTAAATACAGCTATGTGAAAAATATAATGTTGAATCAAGGATTAATGAGAAACCTTTATTTATGGAACGCCATAGCTGTCTTATATGGTAAAACATATATATATATATATATATATATATATAATAATAATATCTCATCATTATATGATCGCAAACTTGTAAATATGAATAAATTTCACAAAGACGTGTGTCAGATTCACAAAAACCATATGATGATGTTTTACGATCATATAATGGTGTTTGCAAATGATATAATGTTGAGATAATATATTGATGAAATATTTCCATGAAATGGCGAATGCTTATCATATAATGACAAAATTATCAGCAGTCTTCATTTTTAAAATTTATTTTAAACTAAGGTTTTGTTCCCTGATGCATAGCAATACTTAGCTGGATTTGGATTTATATAATTTTGAACTTTAGATTCAATAACATTGAACTGTTTGGCTTATGTTTTTTATCTATCAAACTTTTCAGCCCCTAGTGTCACTGATGAGGAATGATTTTCTGAAATGTGCACATATGGCACATCAAAATTTAAACCATATCATAAAAGGATAAAACTTAAATATAAAAAAGGTAAAACCAAAACATATAACGAGAAAAGCAAATAATATCATGATAAAACCATACACCGTTTTTGTACCATATAAGACAACTAAGGCAATCAATATGACACACTTGATGTACATGTATCAACTCAAAATGTCAGGATTCGTAAGCTTAAATTTTGTAAGAGAGTTAATGTGATTTTTTAAAATAATTATTTAATATGGTATAATATGTTTTGCAAATAAAAACTTTGAGAAAAAAGTTAAATATTAACTGACTTTTAAGTTTTGACTTACTTTTGTGTTGTTTGTCATTAGACTTTTACAACTGTATTGCATGCACATGATTTGATCTTAAATATGAGGCATACAAATCAAAGGTTAAATACAACGGAGCAAATCGGACGCAACAGGAACTTGTAAATAATTTTATAAACTTGCATCAATTGATATAATAAAAATGAGAACATGCTGTACAATATACATATCGGAGACGACTGACAATTAAAATGAGAACATTATAAATTTTCAAGTAAAAATCTTTACTATTTTAAGTTTGATCTTACTGTGACTGTAAATATACTGTTAATTTAAATACAATTCCACAATGAGAACATGCTGTACAATATACATATCGGAGACGACTGACGGGATAAAAAGGCAAAAAGACATGCGGTTGAGTGGATAAAGTCTTTTTACAGGCGTGATTTACATTTCTCTATTATGACCTAAATAAACTCTTGACAATAGCATGTTTTTTCATTTTACTTAACAGTAAAGAATATTTTTTTAAAGTATTTTTTTTCAAAATAAAACGTTGTAAAACTAATTATTAAGTGTTTTTTAGCCCCCCCCCCCAAAAAAAAAAAATAAAATAAAATAAAATAAAATAAAAAATAAAATAGAAGGATATTAGTCACAACAACAAACGAAACACAAAGCAACACAAGTAAAGATTAAATAGCCCAAACAAGACAATACAAAAAGAAAAGACTCACATACCGGCACTGAACCAATAATTATACGGCTTTTAACGGGCACTGGGATAAATGTCCAATTATGTGGTTATACAGTTATGTAAATAAAATACATTTATTATGGACTTTAATTAGTTCTGTTTGATAATAAGAATTGCATGCATTAAATTCTGAATTGAAATCTCAATAATACTGACCTATACACAAGACAGAAATTTTCGGTAACCAACTTGTTACGTTTACTGAGCTTTGAACCACTAGTATCAGTACTCTATGTATACTTACATTTCAGATCTATATAAATGTCACAACAATATTCAAAGCGTTCACAACATTTCAACACTTACCCGAAAAATGTTTCTGTTTCAAAGATAGAATTGGGCTTTCATAAATGAATCGAAGAAGGAAATGGAAGATACTCACGTTGTCAAAATCCGAAATAACAGGCCGTCGACATGACTGACACCCTATCTGTGACAAGGCCTCCCATTGAACTGTATAAATTACAACTCATATCGCCAAGTTTTACTAATTTTTTTTCAAACGAGGTCTTTATTATCTAATTGAAGAGAAATGTTATACCGTGATACGCATACATAACTAAGAACAGACATGTATGTCAAATAGTATATGACAGATTTTTATAAAATTTATTATCATATCAGTTTATGTATAGAGCGACTTTATCACTCTTCAATGAATAACGGAATATTTAAAAATAAAGATTTAACATTTTTGGGAGAGTTTTCTTTGGATTTGCTTTAAATTTTTTGAAATATATGAATTACCATGACAGTCAAAATGTTATAATTCAGTTATCAATAATAAAATTTCTAAAATGTTTTGCTTTTTTGGAAAACAGTTGAAAAAACAACATCTTGAATCAAAAGATGAAAGAGAAGAAAAACAAACAGAAGTATTCAACACACATACTGTTTTGTGGCTCCGGCTTGTTTAAGAAGACATTATACTAATCCCGTATAAATTTTTTATTTTAATTATCATTTTTTACCAGTTCATTAAATATGGTTCGCTCGCGGACATTGCCATATTTACTCTTAACGATTATGAAGAATGTCACAAATCCTCGGTTTAATGGCAATTGTCAACCAATGTAATTTATACCTAATGGAGAGAGGTGTTACAAAAACCCATTGGTTATCAAGCGATACCTGGGGCCTAACTAGAAACAAAAGGAAGAATAGTCACTTTATTCAGTGATGGCCTGGATGCCCTGGTAGGGTTTCCAGGCAGGCGGAGAACCAATCTCGGTAGATTGTCGGTTTCGGCGTTTTAAAAGGGTATACCAAGTATCTTTCTTTTCGACATTTTATCATTTAACCTGTTCCAAAAGGTATTTAAAAAAAGAAAAATACAATAGATTTTACACTCAACCTTGCCAAACAATGAAACAGGAAAAAACGATGGAAATTGAAAATGCTAAAGAAACAACCTTTATAATCTAGACTGACAGAACATGCAAGAAATTCTACAGTTATCGAAACTAGAAAACCCTCACTTTACAGTAATCGGAAACCCCAACTATAATATGGACGTATCACTATAAAACAAATAAAAACTATTTAAAGTTAGTTCCTTAACATGAAAAAAACATACAAATCTAAGTTTAGGTACGTGCCGAGTCGAACCTAAAGGAGCTATGTCCCTTTGTCACCCAAAAATCCCATTCACCAATCGATTGCCACAGTGCTATTGAAAATAATATTGTCTACCAAAAAGTCATTTCCTGGATGAAGCGCTCCTATGAAAAGTACTGCAAGAAACTCCCGTACGCCTAACATATTTGAAGATAAGTGTCTGTTAGTCTCGCCATAGGACCAGCGAAAGTTCAAATTTCCGGTACGGTAAACGCCATACAATATGGCGTCAATGACGCTACTAAATAATTGATTATTGGCGTAATCGATGATAATATCCGTTCTGTGACAATTTGACGGGAACAAGGACATCTGGGTACGAAACTAAATAAAAATTTCAAACAGAACTTGCAGGCTCTGTGTATTTTTAATATAAATAACAGCTCTTACAAGTATGAATAACAGTTGACATTACAATACTAAAAACCATCTAAAATGTTTACTTGCGAGCAAATATATGTCTGTAAATCATTTATGTAGTATTTTAAATCAACTCTTGAAACGCAACAGGAGAAATATAACATAAGATTAATTTAAGGGAAATACCCTAAGGGTGCACGCATCTCTTTTACTAAAGACTGGATAAATCCACTGTTTTTCGAAATTTGGGAAAAAGAAATGATAGCACCCTGCCAAGCTTTAATTGCAACCAGATTTCAAAATTTGAACCTACTTGCTTAAAACAGAAGGGAAGAGGAGTTGAGATAAAAAAAATATGATTGAAATAAAAGCAATATTCATGTGCTGATACGCAGAAACATTAGTCTTAGATATTTAGATGATTAAAATACTTTACATATATGATAGTGATCTATATTTCATATTACTCTAGTTTCATTTTATTATCGGTAACAACAGAATATTACTTCAGAAACAGAGTCGATTGTTTAATTGTAATCACCGTGCCACAAAAAAAAAAAAAAAACGTTCTAGGGAAATTATTTTTTTTACTCCAAAAATCTTTAAAAAAGTATGTACTTTTAAAGTATGTTCGTTTTGTTACATCAATGCACTTCCCTGTTTAAATGACCACTCGTTTTAAACTGCTAAAGACCACAAAACAAGGATATATAATATTAAGATGTCTGTTTCAACTAAAATATTTCCTTTTACGACCACATTAATCACGATCTTTGTACTAGTGTACTTATACTAAAATATATATATTATATATCAATGGCTTTGATAGTTCATGCAAGTAATTCTTACCCAGTATAAGTACATGTTTAAAAATAAGCCCCGTTCGTTCAATTGTTTGTCCGTCAGTCTGTAACATAATGACGGTTAATATTGTTGCGGCTTCCTAATTTATAAAACACTGAACATTTTTTTACAGGTTTTCCCTTTAGATCTTAATATTTTGTTTAAGGAACATATTTCACACAAAACGATTTGATTAAAGATATATTACATTATTCTGTGTGACTAATGAGTGTTTTAAACGCCGTCAAAATTAAAATCTTCAAGTGAAGATTTGAAATCTTCAATCTTTTCGAAATATTCGAAATTTAGAACATTCAAAACGACATGACGCAATGCATACAAAATAAAATTGTAAGTTTTCTTTTTTTGGCATCGCAATTATTTTAGTTCAGTGGAATGCCAAGGTGACCAAATTTTGTTCATAAAAAAGCTTTACAGCTTGTAAATACTCTTTAGTCTTTGGATAATTTTGGTTCATTTTTTTTTCAAAAACGTTTTCTTTATGGATATATTTTTTATCTAGTACATACTTTTAAGAAAAACTATGGAAAAGTTGCTGAAGCTGAATAATAACCTTAAGTCAAGTTTAAATACATTTGTTAACAAAACACAACTGTAAGTTTTTAAAATTTTGATAAAATGCTTTATATAAGAGTTCACCATTATATATTTCATTGATTATCATTAGTCTCTATCCATACATGTATTTAGAATATAATAAAAGTAATATAAGTTTGCTAAAGTCGAATAAATGTAATTTTATATCCAAATTAAAATGTTATGGTTTTGTTTTGTTATAGTCGAGAATTACAGATTGCATAAAGAGATCACTAAGGGGTTGCCTATTCGCATATTTGGTTGTTGTTGTTGTTGTTGTTATCTTCAGAAAAATCGATCAGATTTAGACGACACTTGGTCAGTTTGTTACTTGTTGAAAACCTTTAGTTACGTTAGATGACAAATTCTGCGTGTAATTAATAAGCATACTATAATCTGGTTGAAAGATGGTTTTCGATGATAATGTCTGTAATATGGATCGATTTTTGCGAAACTGAAAATATACATTATTTGTTTTGGAAGTTCTTGAGTTAAATATTAGAAATTTTGCATATATCAGACTAGCACACTATTATCAGATCAATCGACGGTTTCCAAATGATAATTACTGTAATATGGATAGTTTTTGCGAATCATTGTAAAATATTTGCTTGGAAATAACTTGGTTCAATTATTTTACATTATTTTAAATTATTAGCATACAGTTGTGTGATTGTTGGATTTTTAATTCCTTAAATATTGGTTTATTTTGGCGATATTTACTTAGTTTATTTATGATTGAAATACATAGATTACGTTTAAAGCTTTACTCCAACTTTACTGTTAACTCTAACCCTAACATCTATTAACTTTACTATGTTACAAAACCTTTCTATTATAAATTAATGAACGCACTATGATTTTGTAGGATTCTTTAATACAAACTAGAATTTCTTTTATTTTCTATTTCTATTTTTCTGGTAAGTTTGAAGTGTGACACTTAAGTCGTATACGTATACGTATACGTATACGTAGATAGAGGTCAAGTCCAGAAAAATACAAATGCACTGGTCCATATCCAAATCACAATCCTAAAACCAAAGTTAAACTGGCTAATAAAAATAAAAATGTTAACTTCTACCAGGGACGTAAAGGGATAAACTACACCTGTCTACCTTGCTAAACCAGCCATGTACAAAACACATTTGAGAATGAAAGGAACATGGAACTATAGGACGTCAAATATATTTAGGATAGGTTTGGATACTGCGACTTTATACTTATCAACAGCATTGTGTTAACAGTCATAAAACGTTTGAGGGTCATAATAGGCCTAGGTTTCCAAAATCTATGAGTCAAAAATTTATATGTAAGCAGCTTGCTTCGTTGTTGGAAGTTCTCAAATTGGAACAAGCCGTACCGTATTGAATATAAAACAAAAATATCATACGCAAAAGGAGCAGAAATATTGCTGTGAAAAAACGGTTCACAATAGAAAAATTAAAGTAATCACATTTGTCAAATAGCTTTCAACGTAGCCTTGTGTAGGTGTCATGATGCGTAAAATATCGGATAAGAATAATGGTTGATTAATTATATCCTTTAATGACAGCCAATTGATTCAGTATGCACTCAGATAATTATTTACATAAAACTTTATAAAATTACAATCATGTTTGAAAATGCAGATGTGTATTAAAATGTTTTTTACTTCAAGCACATTACACCTCTCCATCGGAACAAGTACATGAATTATTTTTCCTCTCTCAATTATTCTTTATCTGTATTTGTTTTTGTGATTTGGTAAGAATGCGTTAAAGTCACGTTGGTGCATGCATATTTATAATGTAAGAGTACTCCCTTATTTAAACATGTTTTTTACACTAATTCATTATAAAAAAAAAACAACTTGTTTTTACCAAAAACTAAGATGAATTGACAAACATTTTTTATATATATGATTTTAAGTATAAAGATATTTTTAGATATATGAAATGTATATAATCTGAATCAAGTAATTCCTTAAAACACCAGTTAAAAAGCATCGAATTAATACATCAATCGTGCTATACACATCCGGGAGATAAACACCTGAAATCAATGTAAAAACTGTGAAACTATTTCCATTTTTTGGAGGAGGGCAGCAAGTGAAAAGGAAAATACTATATCATTATTATTAACAGCATCCCCCTCTCTCTCTCTCTCTCTCTCTCTCTCTCTCTCTCTCTCTCTCTCTCTCTCTCTCTCTCTCTCTCTCCAAACACCGAAGCAATCTAGTTAAAAGTTACATGTAATTTGATTATCATTCTAGAAAGATAGTCCATTTGTCATATTTTCTTTCAATTTTTGAAAATAAGTATTGACTGTTAACACACGACAAAGTCATTAGCATTAACTTCATCCATTATAATATGAATTTTAAAATATAAGTTAGGATAAGACAGGAATGGGATAAAACGTTTTCATTAGGGCTATAAAACGTTTGGTTACTGGCAGGTTTCTTAACCGAAAATGTAGATTTTGGTTTTTCCAAAATACAATGATGATACTTCTGGTTTAACAGAATATTAACAAAGATAAACTGTGTCCTATGTTCTAGATACGGGTTTATACAAGGTATCGTTTATTCCTAAGTCACATGTTTACTTTGTGTTACATTTAGCCCCTAGTGTCACTGATGAGGATTGATTTTCCGAAATGTGCACATCTGGCACATCAAAATTTAACAGGTATTTGTTATATATTTACTACCCCTGAGCGGGTATCGCTGCTGGTGGAGAAAATCTCCCTAAGGGTATCCATAACTCAGTAGGCAGTACTTTGTGCTGTCAGAAAATATACCATTTATCAAAATTTTCAGTCGTCTTAATTTTTGAAATTAATTTAAAACTAAGGTCTGTCCCCTCATGCAAAACTTTCCTTAGCTGGATTTGGATTCACGTATTTTTGGAACTTTAGATTTATTTTTTTTTTACTGTTTGGCGTATGTTTTTTAATCTATCAAACTTTTCGGCCCCTAGTGTCACTGATGAGGAATGGTTTTCCGAAATGTGCACATCTGGCACATCAAAATTTAGCAGGTATTTGTTAAATATTTAATGTTTGGTGCTGATTTATAAAATATTGTTTAAACTCAACATAAATTTTGTGTTACAAATTGACTTTTGAAGTGGATCTGCATAAGTGGCGTTTTTTTTTCTTTTTTAGAAAATATGGAATACTTAATGTAGAGAAATAGAAAAACGTTGTACTATGTTATCAAAATACACATAAATGAATTGAACAGTAAACTAAAAATATCAATTGTCATTTCTCATTAATAATCAGTAATGTATTGTTATAATCGCCTTTAAAATTCTTTTAACATTTTTTGATACCGTTTTCAGAGACTGATTCTATGTAAGTCCCTTTTGTTATCTGTCATTCCTTGCGTTTGGAGTAAATTGGCCTGTACATACGGATAAACTAGATTGATGCTATTGAGCTCATATTAGTCAAAAATTTAAATAAAATTAACCAGTAACTAAGCAAAAGATGGGAATCGAATTGATTAAACAAAATCGTAAATTTTTGAAAATTGGTCAATTCGTTGCTGAGCTCTTCTACGATTTTTGTCCACCGCTGCTGTTTTACACTCTTAAGTAGGTAACGCATTTTTAAGGTAAATAAATCGCAGAAGACCTCGCTCATAAATTGTTTATTTAGTATTTAACTTCATAGTTATTTGCACTTTAATAATATTTTGACGGTTGATTGTTAACTTTCATTTCAATTTTTGTTCAATCTTTGCTCAAAACTACTGATTTAAATATTAAATTTCAAAGGCTTCTTTCAAAAATATTACAAAGATATGTTTTTCGAGTTTATTAAGTGTTGTAAAAATTTAAAAACAGGTTTACATATGAACATATAATGTTATTTTTTCTTCTGCTGTCACCAACTCTTACTTGCAATAAACATCAGTCAAAAGAAATTATCGTATTATATTTAACTTAACTAATTGATTTTTCCCTACATAATGTAACATAACAAAGACGAAAATTGCATAACATACTTTTTCTTCAGTACATTAATTTTTATGTTGATAAAAACATAATCAGTTATTCGATGCACGATTTGTTTTTCTGACAAAAAAGGATTCATATAAGCATGGTTTATTTATACATTTTGTTTTATATATTACCATATAAAATTATTCATTATGTTTTGTAATAAACTCACAACAAACGTTTGTTGATTTTTGTTGAATATTTCCCTTATATAAAAACTCATGCGATACTTTTTATGCATAATGTCAGAAAACAAAGATGAAAACAATTCTGGAATTCTTTCGAGTTTTAAAACTTGAGCAGTAAACATGGAAAAATGAGTACAGGTAGGAAATTTACCGTAAACATCATTGAAAAATGGATAAACATTATCAGGTAAAAGAGATGTTAAAATGTTTCTGATGCTTAAAAGTTAACCGGTAAAAATGTAAAAGACATATATGTCCACACAGAACTTAATTTGTTTCAAACGATAGTTTTGTATGTCAGAAGTTTTAATATTATTGTAAACCATAAAGCCTCACTAGGATATGAGAAATGTGTTTAAATTCACATACTTCATTTTTATCGCAATCGACGAGAAAACCTTTGTGTTGCAATTTGCATTTTGTTAACAAAACTCATATACACGTCTTGAAGAACGTTTGAATTCCTACATATAAAAAATATTTAACACAAATACCTGCCAAATTTTTTGTGCCATATGTGCACATTTCGGAAAATCACTCCTCATCAATGACACCAGGGGCCGAAAAATTTGATAGATATAAAACATTAGCCAAACAGTTGAAAAATAATGAATCTTAAGTTCCAAAATTATATGAATCCAAATCCAGCTAAGGAATGCTTTGTATTTATTTAAAATTAAACCTTGATATTTTAGGACAACATTTGGCTACATATCCTAAAGCTTTCATTAAAAGTAATTTATTTATCGCAAAAAATGTAAATCTTAATGTTTAGCATGACAACCACTAAGCAGGTATTCACCAAATATTAGATATGCAAATAATCATGTCCGAAGGAGATCTGAAACAGCAAATTGTACAATCTAACACAGTGAGATAGACGCTTGAAAAAAACGGATCTTGAATGAAGTTAACAAAAAAGTTTTAAGATTGAGTTCAATAGGCGATTCTGTTCGAGTTCAGAATCAAGCTTTCTAAAAAAATTCTGTTGATTTATTTATCTATCTATTTATTTATTTATTTATTTATTTATTTATTTTTATCTTATTTGTCTATTCTCTTTTGTTGATGTTTGTTAAATATTAAACAATCTTGTAAGCGTAACAATTTACTTGAAATGATTTGCTGACAACAATTACTTTCTTATTTGAGCCGTTGTCTTTAATTTGCAATACATAAATTTCTGACAATAAATGCATTGTCAATAGTTGTTTGCTGTAAGTTAATATATAATTAAAATAAAACAAACATACCAGTCCTTGTCCATATCACAATCCCAAAAACAAAGTAAAAACTTTGCAAACTGGCAATATATGTTATACACGTGAACTTCCATCAAGGAAGTGAGGCCGGGTGCTCCGGAAGGGTAAGCACCTCCTGTCTAGCTAGCTACACCCGTCACGTGCAAGTCAATATTGAGAATGAAAGGAACGAAGAACTATGGTAAGTCAAATATATCCAGTATAAGTTGGGATACAGTGACTACATACTTATCAACAATATTGTGATGACGGCCATAAAACTTTTTAAGGGCCCTGATTAACCTAGGGTTGCAATATCCTTGTGTCAACAATTTAATTGTAAGTAATTTGCTTCGTTGCAGAAAGTCCCCATAGTGGGAACAAGCTCTACCGCACCGTATTAACTGTGAAACATATCCACCATACGCAGGAGAAGCAGGAATATTACTGCAAAGAAACGGAAAGTTGACAATAGAAAAATTGAAGTCATCACGTTTGTCGTATAGCTTCAGTTGTAACCTTTCATGGGTGCCATAATTGAGGTATAAGTCCAAATATGAAGCAGAACATGGAGAATCTGCCGTGTCTTTTATTTCAAGCTCACTTGGATAGATGACATTCACATATTCTCCAAATTTGTGATTATTTAGAGAAAGAACGTCATCTATATATCTGTGTGTGTAGTTGAATGATTTAGCGACAGTCTTTTTTCCAGATTTGACAAGGTTCTGTAAAAATTCTGATTCATATGAATAAAGAAACAAATCAGCAAGCAAAGGTGCACAGTTTGTGCCCATTGGTATACCGATTGTTTGTTGAAAGATAATATTGCCAAACACAACAAATATGTTGACTATCAAAAACTCTAACATTTTGTTGATATTATCTTCAGTATATTTTTGTTTGCAGTCTGTATGGTGTTTTACAAAATAACCAGAATCCCTGTTGAGCACTAAATATTTATATCTTGGTTTACCGTTTTTGTAAAAGAATGCAAAGTGAATGATTTGATTTAGACGTTCTTTCAATTTAGCATGAGGGATAGTGGTGTAAAGGGTAGAAAAATCAAAAGTTTTTATACTTTTTACCGAAGATAGAGTATTAGAGACAAAATGGTCTAGTAGTTCTTTAGAATTTTTGTGAATCCACATTTGGTTGATACCAGATGTAGAATAGACTCTATCTGAATAAGTCTAAAGGCCATCTTTGACGACTGTCAAAATTTGTGTTAGAATTACTGATAATGATTTAGAAGTACATTTAGAGGAACCTGCTATATATCTTTCCTTGTATGAAAAAAAAAATTTACAACTAAAACGTGTACTTTGCAACAGTCAACACAGCCAGAAACACGAAACAATGCATCAAGTTAACAATGCAAAACACAAGTAAATGATGAAGCAACTAATCAAGACGATACGAAGAAAAGTACAAACATTAATGAAACCAATAAGTGTAACTCCTGGCTTTGTGTGGACACTGGAACAAAAGTCAAGTGTTGTTAAAATACTATTACAGAGCTCTCAACCATCCCATTTATTTTTTAACCAATGATTTATGAAAACGCCAACAAAAACTTAAGAATAAACCAAAGATATCCATTGTATTTTAAAACTTGTATGTATTTATAGTTAAATAAAGTTTCTAAGTAACATGTAATATTTTTTATTGTTTTTATTTGTAGAAATCATCTCTATAAGGTTCATTTAAAATATGCATAACGCTTTTAGAGATAGTGTTTGAATGGTTCTAAAAAGTCTTTAAAAATGTCAAATTTTGTCAACAATTAATCAAGTTCACATTATAAATGTAACTTTAAACAAAACTTTATAATTTATAACCTGCTTAGTGATTTCTTCGGAAGTGAAAAAAAATCTAATTAAGGTGGGAATTGTATCTGAGGTGACAATGAAGATGATTTAAGTGAAAATTAAGAAACAACAGGTAATATAAGATAATTAATTAACTTGTTCACACCTTGACAGTTATGTCTTATGTTCAAACTTGTATGACCGAGTTATAAAATGTATTAATGAAAATAAAATCTCAATTAAACCTTAAATCTTGACGTTTGTTTGAATAATTAAAATTTAATCCTTGATTGCTAACCAATTAGTGCAAGACACTTTTTTGTAAAGCACATTTGTATTAGTTTTAAAATGAGCAGGAACAAAATCTGTTTTTAAACCATTTTAATTAGCAGTGACACAGAATGTGAAAAAAAGTAAGTTTTATCGAATTTTCAAATTAAGCGGGTCCTTGAAATTATTTCTTAGAACCAAAACTAACAAAACTATGAAGTTGTAGTACCCCTCTATCACCTATATCAGATACTGTAACAAAGTTTGAAGTACTTGTGTATTATGATATTAAATTAGCTTTCTTTAACCTTTCATCAGATATCAATTTATACAAGGAGTAGAATTTTGTAATGTGACAATGTCTTGTTCTTACCTTTTCTACCGGCAAATACAGGCAAATTTCTTTCATGTGAATTCCATATTAATGTCAGATTATATGAATTACATAAATTTTACGTAAAAATTTCACAAGAATTTTTTAACTTGTAATTTGTTACTTGAAATCCACGAATCACACAGATTCACGCAATATTCATTTGGAGTTCATGTTACGTTTACGTAATAACTACGTGAACAAAAACTAAATTTGTATAGTGACTGACTGGAGTACTGTGATTGAATAGTGTCTGCGTTTGTCTTTGCTGACATACAGTGAAAAAGTATGGAGTTCAGTCATCCACTATGAGTTATAATACTAATGGCAAATATTGGAAAAGTCACAGACCCCATCGTTCAACTACATCACATAAAACACGGAATAAAGAACTATGATGATATAACCTACCATTATCTAGATAAAATTGATGGAGGACTGGTGCACTATGTTACAACAAATATTAGGAATGATGTCATAGAAATAAGTAATGTGATGTTACAGTTTATAAAGTTCTTCTTACCTCTTTATCTGTTCTTATTCTAATTATAGTGTTACCATGTCTATCATGTCCTCCCAAGTCTTGCAAACCTTTACTTGTCTAATGCAGAACAAATATAAATTTGATAACAAAATAAAATAAAATACAAAAGATACAAAAAACATTCTTTTAAAATCATCGACTAGCTAAGAAGATAAATTGACAAAAATGTATTCAGTTAGCTTATTTTTTATATAATATTTTGTGTTCATATTTATATGATCAGTCAAACATTACTAACATTCTGTGAACCCAAATACCTTTTGCTTTATTTTATTTTTTCATTTATTTATTCATTTGTTTTCTTTTTCCTTTTTTCATTTTTCTTTTGTGACCACATTCCGTTGAAATTGAACATGTTGCTGTTTCCTTGTGCTTCAAGTTTATACTTAGCAATAGTTCAAGTTCTCTGTCGAATCAATGTAAAGTTGGTTTATTTATTTATTAATTATTTAAGAGCTTTATAGACAAATATGAAAATATGTAGAATGACACATGTAATCAATATTTAAATATATAACACCAATACCTGTTAATTTTTGATGTGCCATGTGTGCACATTTCAGAAAATTATTCCTCACCCGTGAGCCAAACATTTGAAAATTAATAAAGTTTAAAAATTATATGAATCCAAATCCAGCTAAGGAATGCTTTGCATGTGGGAAAAAAACTTAGTTTTAAATAAGTTTTAATAATTAAGACGGCAGAAAATTTTGCTAAATAGTATATTTCAATAAATAATTACAAGCAATATCAGTGATAATAAATAATAAATATAAAAAATATATTATGAAAAAACTGACAAAATATACTTGTATTATATATAACATATTATATAAAGAAGATTAATGTCCGACCATCAAAGTGATACGTAAGGTTTTTTTTTCTTGAGTGTTTTTGAGGGTAAAATGTTCTGTACTTTGACATGATGAGTTTTAATTTATACGAACCTATAACCTTTATAAATAGTTCATTTAAAATACTTTACTAAGATTATGTACATTATCGAGTGAAAAGGGGTTTGGGTACATTTTACATCGAGTGAAAATTAATTTATATAAAAACAAAACCAGCTATTGTCAAAGTCTTTGTAAACATAATCATACATTCGATTGTTTTAGTCTTTAAAAGTAAAGCAACGAGTCCAAAATCTAGCTTAAAAAAAGAATAATTGGTTTACACAAATCGTCATAGACCGCTTGGTTTAAATACGAATGTCAAAACGGTTTACACTGACAGTAGTCTTTTGTTACGCTTTACGTCGTATGTGCAAAAGAAACCACCTATGGTTTGTTCCCTCATGCAAAACATTTCTTAGCTGAATTTGGATTCACATATTTTTGGAACTTTAGATTCATTAATTTTCAACTGTTTGGTTATGTTCAATCTATCAAACTTTTCGGTCCCTAGTGTCACTGATGAGGAATGATTTTCCGAAATATGCATATCTAGCACATCCAAATTTAGCAGGTATTTGTTAAATATTTACTACCCCAGTGGGTACAGCTGCTGGTGGAGTAAAACTCCCCGAAGTTAGCAAAATTTTCAGTCGTCTTAATTTTTGGAATTTATTTGTTTTGCGTATGTTTTTTTAATCTATCAAACTTTTCGGCCCCTAGTGTCACTGATAAGGAATGATTTTCCGAAATGTGCACATCTGGCACATCAAACTTTAGCAGGTATTTGTTATATATGTTTCCCATCTTTTTTATTTGATAATTTTATTAAATTATTTATTTAATATCGAACAATGGAACTCCTAATATTCTTTTCCACAAGAGAAAATTGTAGTTATTAAAAGAAATCGACTGACTTTATTCATCATAAATACAAAAAATAAGATTAAGTTCATATAAAATGTGAATATATCTTAAAGTTAATGTTTTCAATTATTGCGATCCTGCACATATGTCAGACTAAAACAAATATATAACAATACGTCAAATGTTTTTCGATCATATTATTATGTGAATTTAAAGTTGATGTTTATAGATAATATGTCTGCTATATATATGATTTATGTTTACAGACACAAAGGCTTATTTAGTATTTTGTAAACTATATAAAGAGAATCTATTACGAGTTTGAGGTCGAGATGGGAAAATTCCGATCGAATGGTCAGATTTTTCATTCAAACGAGGCTCTTTTTTGAGATGGAAAAAATATGACCACGAGGTCGGAATTTTCCCTTCTCGACCTCAGTCGAGTAATTGATTATTTTTCTCGCATATAAGTTATGAATAAATTCCTGAATCTTTACTATTACGATGCAAGATTTTGCTAGCGGATGAATACAAGACACGTAACAATAACAAATAAACTCAGAACAGAATGTGAACCTACGAAACACAACAAAACAACAATTTTTCTCTTTATATATACATAATTTAGTAAAAATAATATCATTTATCACAAAGAAGTCTTTTGTCGTTTTTATAAATTTTTTCCACTTAATTATGGCCCTTGCCAATTGATAAAAAAAGAAAGTGTCCATCGACTGATATAGGCTACACGTGCGCACGCGGGGTGCGATATGGAAAAATATCGTACCACCAATTCAGTGAGATAAATCTATCACATATGCGATATATATACATATAAACATATATGAGAGAGAGAGAGAGAGAGAGAGAGAGAGAGAGAGAGAGAGAGAGAGAGAGAGTTTTTTGATAGTTGCTTCAGATGTCATTCACATATTCTTTAATGTTCAGAATTTTAAGAGTTAAAAGATCATCTTTAGATCTGTATGGGACGTTAAATCTTTCGACGAATTCTTTTCTTCTTTCTATATTTAACTGCAATAATTTTGCTTCAAATAAATAAAGAAACAAATCAGAATACTATGATACATAGATGTTTGATGGTAAATAACACTGGCAAACAGCAAACATTTTAGCTATAAACATTTTGTTGATGGTATTTGAAGTCTATATAGTGTTTTACACAATAAAAAAACTCTGTTGAGCACCAGATATTAATATCTTGGCTTTCATTTTGATAACAGAATGACAAGTAAATTATATCATTAGTTTTGCATGTTCTTTTAATTTAGAATATAGGTCTATGGGGTAAAATGTAGAACAGGAAATAAAGTATTATATCAAGTTATTGAGTTTATTATTTAGGTTGTTTTAGAATCAACACTTTATATTTTCCAGGTTCATTTAATTGTGGGTTTACGCTTTTGGTAGTAGAGACTCTAAAGATCAGCATCACCATGATTACAAATATATTTGAAAGGTTTGTCATTTTCAAATCGTTGATCAGTTCAACATAGATTACTGAAGGAATTTAATATTCATTTAACGTTGCATTTGGACTTTTACATAAGACCTGTATATAACAAAATAACGTTTGATGATGGCATATAATTGTTCATTTTTTTAAAAATCGGTTTTAAAACGTTTATTACTATATAATGAACAATACTGTATTCTATAAGGAGATTCAACTACAGTGAAAACGTGGAAAGGTCAAACTAAAATCCAGTGATTAAGCAACGTTGCAATACAAAGTTTTTATCAAAGAAAATAAAACGAAAACAAAACAAGAAGATAAATTATAAACACCTGTAAAGGATCAAACTAACACCTCAATTTTTACTGCAGTTTGTCATAGATATCGATCAATCATGTTTGACGCTGCATTGTTATTTTATATATACATATATGTATATATATACGCAATTTTAGACTAATGTTATAGATAAAATATATGTACATGTATGATTTTAAACTGCAGGGCGAGGAGGCAAACATTGCCAATTAACTCAACTGATGAACATCTCAAATTACACCAGTCAACGGGATTTCTTATTACACTGAACTAATGAACATCTCCGTTAAAAAAGACCAAAAGTGGGCAAATAGATAAAACTGATTTTACAAGCGTTTCCGAAAAGCCCGACCAGGATTGACGATACTCAAATAGGCCAGTAGGGCGTCTAGGTATTGTTATCTAACAAACATCTCCAGTACATCCAGATAAACTAACCTGATGATTTTAAATATAACCTACCAAGAGGGGGCGTCTGGTTACACTGATTTGACAAACATCTTCGGCACAACCGAAATAGGGACTTCTTTGTATACAAATATACAAACATCAACAATACAAACATCCCTGGTGACCTATTTTTTACAGTTAATTGACAGAAATTTCAAATAACTCGAAAATTGGGTATACTGATGATCATATTCAAATTACCTGGCACGGTATATGGATCGGTAATATGATTTTACTTCGCAATAAGCTTCTATCATATATATAGAACTGGTTAATGCTGGGACAAAGAAGAGATCGATCGAGACTGTCTAGATTCGCCGACTTTTGAACCGAACTGCCCGAACATGGTTCGAAACTTGTCACAGAAGACCTGGTAAAAGAAGATTTGATTATATTCCCAAAAGTATGTATGTATCCATTCCATTTCATAAATCCTACCTTTTTAAATATTTTGAGACCAAATGCAATGAAAATGTGTTCATATAAAGATTTTAAATGAAAACTGTATTCTAAATATACTTAATACAGTGAAAACTAGAACAAAACAAAATCAAACCACAACTTCTAATTTAAAGCTGTCCTTGTACAGCTACCCAGTCCTTGTTACTAATGAGTGCTGCTTCATTATAATTTATCATCCTGACAAAAACACGAGGTATTACATAATGTACAAAGTTAACATATATAATCTAACCTAGAAAGAAGTTACGAAATTTGAAATTGTTAAAAGGGAAAGACATTTTAAATGTTGATGTTTTAACGGTAAAATGAGTTGATAAGCGACAGTTTACCGTTTTATTTTTGCTTCTTAAGCTGCGCATTTATCTTATACAGGTTCAATAAGGTCTCCAAATGACACGTGACGGTCGTTACGGTCAAAACATCTTCAATGTCGGGAAAAATATTTTAATAATTCTTGTAAAAAAGTAGGATTTTCTCTGGTTTTTTTTTCATCCAGAAAAATGCAAACTTTCTTCATAATATTTTGACCAACAGCATCTTAAAAACATTTTGTTTTCATGGTATCCACAAAACAGTTACTATATTTTCGATTTTAGATAATTTTTATCAAATTTAGAAGGTTAATATGCAAAAGAATAATACATAAGCACATTAATTTTCTGACTTCTTTAACATTCACTTTTTTTTTTTTTTTAAATATTTGGAGTAAAAACCTTTGTGATTAATTTCTTTCTAGAAATTTTGGGTAGTATCGCATTTATGCCAAAAGCATAAATTTAATTTTAACATTCAAAATATTATCCTTGCAAAGGAATTGCACATTGAGTTACTACTGCATACGATGGGACAAAAGTGCACCTATAAGCTAAAATAAGCAGGGGCTAAATTATTTTCTCTCGGGTTTTAAACATACCGATTTTGACCGATCTTTTTCTGGAAAATCACTTACGAAAACTGTTATGACAAGCCCAATCAAAAGTTTTGATACTCCTCACATTCAACTGGGCGCTAGATTATTAAACAATCTTGTTCGTCAGTGATTTATTTTCATTTTTTGGACTTAAGTTGACTTTTTTGAAGATCTAGAAAAAATCATCTTTGGCGCTTTCCAAATTCTTAAGACAAAATTCATTTTCTTTTAAAGTTCAGATGCTGATGATGACACAGTTTGACGAAACGAATAACAATAAACTCGTAAAGTGAAAAATAACTTTAATACTTTTTGAGAGACAACCCATAGAATGGGATATCGATGAAGTTATATGAAATGATACTTCAAGACAACAGTTCAAAGAAGAATATCGACGAAAACATAAATCTCAAAATATGCCTACCAATTATTAATTTTCTTTTAATTTAATCAATCTCATCTTAGAATGCATTTATGAGACATTGTGGTATATTTCTCAAGAAAAAAAGCATGTAGTTTCTGGTCGTTTAATAAAGCCTTAATAAATGAAATGATCTGTTATTAAAAAATTAAAAAGTCCTTCTATAAATACAAACACCTTTTTATTAACATATTTTGATTTTCAAGGTTACAATATTACAAAGCACCTGTTACGTTCTCTATGATAATCACTTATCTTAACGTCGTTCATGATGGTCAAATTAAACATTGTTCTGACTGCGTTGTCTATTACAGCTGTCATCAATATACAGTCATCTGATGCTTGTACACGTGCACTTAGAAATATATATTCTATCCGATTTCTAGTCTCTGTCAATGTTACATATGGGTAAGAATTTAAATATAACATAAAAATTTTAAGTTTCTTAGCAACAACAATAGTCCCTAATAATTTCTCTGAACCAGCGACCTTATATTTAGCAGAGTTAATGGAATTTCGTGTCTTTTATTTCCACTTACCATTATTGTGAACTCTGACCTAAATAAGCATACTTAATGATGCTCAATATGTTTGAGATATCAGTTTATACTCTTCTTAATGACTGATATTAATCGCATCAATTATATGTTGTACAAAGTACGGATTTTCTCACAGTATTGTAGCAATTATTTCCCTTTAAGTGTCAAATCTTTTTTTCAGCCGATAGTAAACTATGACAACCCAATATTTTAACATACGATAATTCGCTTTTTAGAAAAAACATGTTAATAAAACTAATTTTGCAATTTTTATAATAAAAAATACTTTTTTAACAGGTCTCATTTTTATTATTTTAAGGTCATGCATAGCAACTGTTTCAACGCCGCCGCTACGACCAGGAATACAACACAATGCCACTGAAGCCATACATGTGGCTAGATGTGATCATGGTGCTCTAGATTTCAACGTTACAACATCTTGTGATGGTAATAGTGAAATGGTAAGGTTGTATACAGTAAAAAAGTCACACATTGCTAATATCTTGAATTCGCATATATGTAAAGGAGCCAACACGCATATAATAATGATCTTTTTTGGTCATTTAATTTTCATTATAAATTTTGATACACAGATTGGGAACTTAACAATTTTATTTGAAATGGCATCAAATATACTGACAAAATAATACCAGTGCTAAAACGAATAAATGTAGAACATTGTCTTTTTATGTCGCTGTATCCACGTCACAGCTGATAACATATCTGTCGGTTGTATCTAGCTAGACGTTATGTTCTTACGCCTCTGAATCACCAGGTCTCACTTCCCTGGTGGAATATCACATTTGCTAGTTTTCATAGTTTTTTTCTTTGCTTTTGGGATTATGTTTTGAACATGGTCCAGAATGCTTGCATTCGATTATGAAGTGTATAAGGTAGTCATAATAGTGATGTTGTAATTAGAAAGCTTGAAAACTTTGTGCATTAAAGCAGTATGTGATGAATAAGCAATAAGCATTGATAACATTTATTTTGAACAGGGACAATATCACTTAATAATATCAACTTCCATATTTCAATTCGACCATAATTTTATTGACAAATTGTTTCATTTTTTAATTGCATAATTATGTTCAAATTATTTTTATAAATGCAAGTAGAGCTTGAATTGGTAAACTTGATGATAATTGTTCTCATTTTTTATATTTATCAGTCAGTGGATTTAGTATTCCATTCGTCTACAATAGAAGACGCTTCTCCTCCTACATGCAGCATACCATGGAACGGGTCGTACCTAGTTCCGTCTCCAAAGAAAATGGACATATCTTTACTTCCGGGTTGTTCTGTTTCCGATTCACGGGAAGGACACAGTTTGACTTACTACTGGTTCTACATTCTTGAATGGACATTTGGATAAAACGAATAATTAAGTGTTTTTTAATCAACCAGTAATTAAATTCTTTCTTAATGTTTGAATTTAAATTGTGTTGTAATCTTTTTTCGTCAGTAAATAAAACAATTGTATAATGCTATCTAGCTTCGTTAGGCTTTTTCACTCTAAGTAATTTATTTTTAGTTTATTTGTAGTTTATTGTTTTGTACCTGTTAACAGCTTCAGCAACCGTAAACACAAAAACACAAACACAAACAAAACAACACAAAACAAGTTAGAAATATTGGTACTGAATTGTGATAGGCACTGATATATAACAAATAAATGTTCGGGAGTGTGATTATAGTACTTCATAATCCCATTTGTTTACTACTGATAAACATCAAATAATGTAGACTTATAATATTGAACTTTTATTGTTTATAAACACATATCTAACCCAATAAGCTAGCATGTATGTTATTTTTTATCAAATTTATGAAAACAAAATTAGTATTTATTTTAATTTTTTGCTTTAATGTTTAATATATTTGGTATAATAAACCCGTGTGATAACCCGTGTGTTAAAGGAGTTTGTCAAGATATACTGTTAAAATGGGTGTAGTCGATACACACAAAATAGTAATCCTGATTAAGCCTTCCCTGCTGACGTTTAAGATTGGGCCATCATCTGGGGTCAGTAGGCTATGAAGCCGGGTTTGAAAATTGTACAGCTTCTTTAAACTATATAAAGGGTCTGTTTTAATTAGCATTATGTTATTTATTTTAAATATTTACCATTTAAAAAATCTAATACTAATTATTAGTAGAATTCGTTCGTGAAATATCATTGGAAAATACTGGATCATGAGCAATTTTAACAAACAAAACTTTCTTCAATGACAAAAACCAAAATAGAACATGACATTTTTATTAAAGAAATATATACATGTGATGCAAGTTATTAGAATAAAACTTCCTATTTTCGATCGGAAGGGCAACATTGGAGGAGAAACATTGACTGAATGATCATTTCTAACAATACTTTTACCATTCAGTTTGAAAGAATTGGTCTTTTAATTAAATGTATATATGCAAAACGTATATGTTTTAACATTTCATCGTGCCAAAATATTTAATTATCACCCTCACCTGTGGTGTATATTCTGGAACCGAAATTAAATTGTCAAGTATGCTAAATGCGCATGACGCATTGCCTCAATTAAAACTTCAGCTATCCTTGTAATACTTACCTATCCTTTGCATTTATCACTAAAGACTCTTTATAATTAAATCCTAGACCATATTTTTCTATTTAACAAAAAATACTTTTAATAAAGTAGATTTATCTCGTCGCCTAAATTTTTTTCTTTGAAAAACAAAGTTAAAGTTCAAATGTAATAAAACAATGCCATCATCTTTCTATAAACATTTCTTTACATGTTGTATAGACTATATAATTGATCAAACTACGATTAGAAAACAATGACTTCCTAAACTCGACTTTTGTTCATTAACTCGTCTATTTCAAACATTGACCTTTAGTTATTGTGATGTTTAATGAGATGTTATATGCATGCATATAACAGTTAATTATATAACAAATCAAACCGCATTGAATCCTTGGAGGAAATATATCCTAAGAAAAAAACACACAATTATTTGATCCTAAAATTTATATGAATGAATCGTCCCTTTTATTGAAAAACCAATTATGCACGCTAGCTTCTGCTGTCAAGTGAAGGAAATTGTTAACAGTAAGATTGCCTGTACAAGACACGATATTTCACAAACAGTTCAAAGAAGAAGTTGAATTAAACACACCTTGGATAGCTCTTTTTAAGGTGGTTGGTATGTTAGCTGAATTAGAAGAACTATGGCCTAACCATATTTTGGAACAGAAAATATTTTTATGAGTAATTCGCTAGATAAACATTATTAGTTATTTAATATTAATATTTACTAGTTTTGTCATGTGCTGTATTTGGATTTTTGTACAATAATGCAATTCAAGAGTAGCACATGACAGTTTTATTTATAGAAAAAAATGAAATAGTTTTTTATTCACGAAAATTGCAGAGAAGGAATTTAACTATTACATCATTCGAGTACTAATGTTCCAAGTAACACAAAGTTTATAGGATCTGTTTATAAAAAGTTGAAATTTTTTTTAGCTATGTATAAATTTGTTAAATTTCAATTTACACAAACAATGCTGCTTTACTTGCACGAACGGATGGAGAGGAAAGGTAATTTTCTATGTAATGCACTTGTATCCATTTACGATTTCTTAAAAAACCGACTAGACGATTAACTGTTATATAACGGGAAGTGTTTTTTTAAATTTTCACTTCAATAAATGTTTTTTGTTCATCGTCTCTTTCTCTTTGTAAAAGGTAGCATATTTTATACGTATACAATTATACAAATCTTCTGTAGATATTGACCTGATTATCCACCAAAGTTAGATTACTTCATCGTAAAACATCTGTTACTTTCTCTTTGGTGTTTATTTATCTAACAGAAATCAAAATGGTCAACTTTAACCTTGTCTTGTCTCTGTTGGCTATTACTTCTTTAACAAACATAAAAACGACAGATGCTGTAACACCAAGAGATGTTAGCTCTATACGATTTCTAGTCTCTGTCAATGACACATGGGGGTAAGACTTTTAATATAACGTAAACAAAAATATATTACAATACTTAAAATAATGCTGACTTATTAATAGCGAAATAATAATAAAATATATTACTCCTTCTGTATTGTCTTTTTGACTTTTTTATCTTTACTTAAACTATTGTGTGTTCTCGGTTGCTTTGGCTGTTTTTGGTTGAATATTCACTTCTACTGTCATTAAAAACATAAAAACAATTGACATTACGTGGAGATATCACCAAAGACTGATAGTAATCCGTGTGTGGCAGGACATTTATGATTACAAAACGTTCTGATATGGCGTTCAATAACATCATTCCTTTGTTTCTACCTGCCGGTACTTGACAACAAAGCAACGCTCCGCTTGCTAGAGTACCACCATAGCTCTTTAGTTGAAGAGTGTAACAGATAAAATTTGATTTTAAATTTAATAATACGGGGATTTCTACTTTTAAATGAAACTTTTTTCAGGACGCTTTAAGGGTATATGGTTATACATGTATTTATTAGTTAGGTTTATTTTTTTTCCTTAGGTCATGCTTAGCAACCGTTGCCACGCCACCACTTAAACCCGGTGTTAAGCATAACTACACCAATGCCATACATGTAGCGAAATGTGATCATGGTCCTCTAGATTACAACATTATGACATCTTATGATGGAAATAGTCAGATGGTAGGGTTATATTTGCTATGATATCGACTAGTTGCCCCTAATCTTGAGCTTCTATAGGAGATGATTACCCTTCCTGAGCAACCGGTCTCACTTCTCTTTTGAATGTTTGCATGTCAAGTTTGTCAGTTTTTATAGTTTTTACTTTGCTTTTGTGATTTTGATTTGAAGATAGGCTACTAATTTATAAAAACTGACGTTTTTGTAAAATTTAATTATGTAAAGTAATGTCACATATAGAACACAAGTGGCCTTCACCACAACTGACTTAATACAACTACCAGAGCATTTAAAGCAGCATTATAAAAGATAAAATAAAAGATTTAAATATTTCGTCTGCAATGTTTTCTATTGCCTTTCATATTTTATTTTTACAATCAATTCTCATTCTTTCACACGAGCTTTTATTGCAGTTGTTTAAAGTACCATATAATCTATCTGCATAAGTTTTAGTTATCTCTAAATATTAATTATTTTGCTGGAATTATATTGTAGATCAAACAAATTGTTTAAAAAGTACGTGTTTGTAGATTTACGATTTTCGATTTTAAGGTCACATAATTCCTATTCTTGTGTCTATGTTTAACAGACGGTAGATGTAGTGTTCCATTCTTCAGTAATAGAAGACGCTGGTCCTCCAGAATGCACCATACCGTGGAATGGAACCTACCTCGTTCCGACGCCAAAGAAAATGGACTTGTCTTTACTTCCTGGTTGTTCTATTAAGGACTCTCGGGAAGGGTATCACGTGACCTATTATTGGTTTTACATTCTTGAATGGACATTTGGATAAAACCGTTCGATCAGTGTTTTTATGACTTTCTAAATCAAACAGATCGTGATCTTACATTAAATTACATAATTTATTGAATCTTTTTTTTCTGTACGCCGAAATAAATCAAGAATCTTTTAAAATTATTTGTTTGTGTTCGTTAACCTTCGATCAATTTTTGTATGGAAGTTGGTGTATACATGATGTTATAACTCGAAGAAACTATTAAAACTATTGTTGAATGGAAGCATGGCTAAAAGAAATTCTGATGACTAAGAGATGTCAGACTCACTACAAAAAAATCTTGACAAATTATATAAGTAATATTAAATATAAGATACATTATAAAGCTGCAGACAATGGCACCAATAACATAAAATAATATATGTTTAGGAACAAATTTTGGACACTTTACAAAAAGTTCACGTTCTTAACATAATTCTAACCTCCAGACATTAAAAAATAGATTTGTACCCCGTTGATCTGGAATGGAAAATACTTTACTTCATAAAGCTTCATATCACAGGACGAATCTAAAGTTACGTTTCCAGTGAAACGAGAACGAAAATATAAATATCCTTGTTTCTGTCGGGTAGATCCACTGCAGATTCACTTGGAGGATTTAATAAGAAGTAATTTATTCTACATAATTGAGCAAAATTGGCACGACAAATTAAATGACTATGCTCTGAAGTTTTTTCAGTCGTTAAACATTGATCTTTCTTGTCTCTGATTAGCACTTACAATTAATGTAACAAATTTGCATCTTAAATACATGTTGTTGTAACAGTGTCATGTTATAGGTTTTAAACTTTATCATACATTAAAAAATGGCATATGACATATGCTTTATACCTGCTTTGGATATATTTTCAAAAGAGTTTGGTACAAAGGACTTGAGAGGCAAAAAATAGAGAATGCGACCAAAGCATTAAAAGTCATTTTTGTAAATTGTATGTTAGTAAAAGGCTGATTCGAAAAATTATTGTTGAAGCTGAACCATTAATAATAACGCGAACTAAAAGGGTAGAATGTCAGCAAGTTTTCATTTTTGCCGCGCGCTAAGGGCAATGTACCAAAGCTAACCGAAAGTTCAGTAAACTCAAAATCTATATTGAATGCTATATCTTTTCAAATATTGTGAAATCAGGCCAAGGATCAAACTCTCATTTCATTTTTGAAACAAGTACTCTTCCAACTGAAATAATAGAGATTACCAGTAACTTTATTTGCTAGCATAGATTTAGTAACATTTAAATATCTATTACTATTAATCTGAATGTTATAACAAGCGGTTGCCAGGAAAAAAATACAGTATTTCTCTCTTTCTTTTCTGCAAGCAACAAAATGAAAATTTAGATGTAAAGCGGGCTTTGGAGTAAATATCTCGTGTTTTGATACATTTGAGTGATTTTCCGAATATTAAAAAAAAAATTTATTCAACAAATGTCACCAAGAACCCTTGCTTGTAATAAATCACTTAAAAAAATAATAATAGCATAATACATGTATTTATATTTTATAAAAATTATGATTTCAATTGAAAATCGAAATGAATTGATAAGTTTGTTTTAATGTTTCTCATTCTTGGTTGTATTTGTTGTTGATTATTAACCAATGGCTTCTCTTTTCTTTTTAAATGAAACAGCCGATAAATTATTTTTCCTTAATCCGCTGGAAGATCAACTCATGTTCTTAAAATGCAGTCTTTTTTTATAATGCAATCTTTAATATATATATATATGGTGGAGTCTTTGGAATGCGATAAGTTTTCAAGTTAGCCAAAGAAAGGCATCCATCTGTAAAACCAGCCTGTATTTCTCAAAATCAGGTCTGGAAAAGAATCAGTTAGGCGATCTCAGCAGCAGTTGAGTTGTTGGTAGTGTCTCGGGTTTGGCAGACCTCAGGGTGCGTTGATCTGCAGGGTTCGACCGTAACGGTGCAATCTACGAACGGCAGAACAAATTCAAATTAGATCTCTTAATGTCAGAACCATAAGGCCAACGAGGTTGTAGAGATACACTCAGAAGGATTGATCCCATTTGCCTTCAGAAAACCAGAAAAATTTCTGCAAAGAGCTTCCATTTCTTCTGATCTGGTACCAACAATGATAAAACGTAAAGCGAATTTTAGACAGTATCCAAAGGGTTCGGATCGTGAGTGTTGAGACTGCCTTTGGAGTTGTGAGCATCTATGTCCCGCAAGTTGGTCTTGGCGATAATGTGGAAAACAGTTTCTACGATCAGCTGCAGAGCCTTGTCGCATATGTTCCAGCTTCAGAGGTTCTCTTACCCTTGGAAGAAATAATCAAAGGCCTAGATAATCTAAACTGGATGCTGCTGCTGCTGATGATGATGATGATAATATATGACATGAGCCACTATATGTATTAATTTTGTTTACTTAATCTATTATTGACCTGACCATTCACCAGAAGTTCTACCTTGGTTTTAAAGATTGCAAAATAATAAAACACCTGTCATATTCTCTGTGAGGATCACTTATCCAACAATCTTTATGATGGTACATTTAAACATTGTTTTGTTCGTTCTGGCTATAAAGACTCCCGTCCACATACAGTCATATGCTGATGCTGGTACACGTGTACCTAGAAATGTTAACTCTATCCGGTTCCTGGTGTCTGTCAATGATACATGGGGGTAAGAAGTAAAGTAACGTATATTCCGTTAGTATAACTATGGTTTATAGAATACTTCAGTTTCAGAAATCACATCTTGCAGCTTTTTGCTGTTTATCTGTATATAAGATTTTTTATTTTAAAATTTAAAAAAAAATCGAATTACGTGAGATACATATATATTTCTCGACCGTATTAGTAGTGCTGCGACTGCTTAGATGCAATAATGAAACAACAGTTATCGCCCCTTGTACATTGTTTCCCAATTTCTTGATATTTGGTTTCTTACAAGATGAAGGTCAGTAACTTCCTGCTAAAATAAAATAATTCATTCAATTGAAATAACAAAACAACAACAAAAATATGCAAACAAAGAGAAACCATAAAATTTGGGAAAAAATCAACTGACTGTAAGTCACTGTGTTAAGACAATGATTTATACATAATTTTAAAAGCAACTCCAATAAACTTGAATTAAGTTTAGTGTTTTCCGTCGGATTCTAGTCGTAAATAAAAAGTAAGACCTGTTCTTGATATAAATATGAAACGTTACTTAGAAAATTCAAATTTGATTAAGAACTAGTGAGTCGCGATCGTAACGCCCATGCGATCTATATAGCTTGAATAATCGAATGTCTCTTTAACGATATTAATGTGTGGATGCTTTCGCCTTTTTTAAAACATTACAAAAATTACCAGTTAGAATTTTTTTATTGAAGTTTTTCGTCTTTTTCTCAGGCCATGCATAGCGACTGTTGCTACACCCCCGCTGAAACCAGGTGTAAAACACAACTTCACTGAAGCCATACACGTAGCAGATTGTGATCATGGTCCTCTGGACTTCAGAGTTGTGCCCTCTAGTGACGGAAAAAGCCAAATGGTATGATAATGTTACATTTTTATTTGCCTTGTAAAATTTCCATTGCGCCAAGCTTAAGAGCCTTTGCATTCATATTGACTATGAACGACAAAAACCTTGTAAATCCGTGTATGAATTCATATAAAATGCAATAGATATTTCGGAACTTCATTACCATAGGTAAACAAACATGGCTGCCACGTCACTTTTGTTTATATCTGAGACAAGCACTAGTCTGTCAAAACCAGCAAATCACAAAACAATTTTTGAACAATCAGATCTTATAAAAATTTCTTCCTACTTTGGCAAAGCTGCTATATCCCCTATTATTTTGAGACAATGTGTAATGGTACAATTTGTCAATTATTTTTGTGTCTCGCGGGATGTAAATTTCAATTGAAATTAGATTCACGAGATCACAAGGTGGATTTAGCACCCGTTCACATGGTGGTTTAAGTACTACAAAACTCCATGCTAAACTTAAAATGATAATTTTCTAAACTTTGAGAGATATTTGCACCGCATCAGGCGTAGAAAATAAGTATACTCCTTGGTGCTTTGCTGACTAACATTTTAACGATCGATACCGAGTATAACGCTTGGCACATAATGTACATGTCCAATCATATGAATGAATATCTCGGTAAATCCCTGTCTATGCTCACATATCCCGGCGCAGATTCGAAACACACATGCTTGGCCATTGAAAATCGACCCCTTGCTACAGTTTCCTCCGTTTCAGATAAAAAAATTTCACTTCCGACCTATAGCCAGCAATTTTTCAATGCAAATAACACTGTTACTCCAAACTTCTCTGCAATTCCCTCTTCAGTTCTTGCACTTTTAACTTCCATACTTGAAATGGCACCACACGGGTGTACCTGATTTTCGACCGAAATATAGTCCACAAGTAACAACACATTTATTGTTGATATTTAAATTTTTATTTACATTATTTTATATCCAATATTCTGAAAAAATATATTATGCTAATGAAAAATCGAGAAACCATCAAAATACCCGATAACACTATTATTTTTCAAACCCCCCCCCCCCCCCCCCCGATGTACATGTGTCATAGATGAAAATTTTTGAGTCTTGACGCGCGTTATTCAGTTTGCTTGTTAAGTTTTTGCATTCATATTGACAATAAACATCATTTTAAAAAGTTCAACCCTTAAATGTAGGATATAAAAGCGACTCTTTTAAATATCGACAATCCGTTTATAATGGTTTGTGTCATGGCGATGTTAGTCTTTAACTTATTGTTTATTTGTAACTTATAATGTCACCCCTTAACGCTAAATAATTACATATTATATTATTATATAAGTAAAAATAAAAAGTCATGAGAACGGTTTAGTGTACATGGAATTTAATCAGATGTAAAACATTTTTAATTCAATTGTCACAGACATTATTCAACATCAAAATCAACAAAAGATGCTAAATTGAAGACTCAAGGTATTTACAATGCAAGAAAGCATTTTGCAGTTTTAAAAACTTGTAATTTGGATCGGTCAGTGGTATAGCGCTAAAAGATAGTTCGCAACCATTCCACTTACTACACATAACTTTATTTAAAAACATCCGTATGAAAATGACATTCAATTGGATCAGAAAAACGCCATGTACTTCTAAGGTGACCCTATTTTTTATTCTTGACTTTTTTATTTTATTTTAAGTGTACGCAGTTTTTTTTTAATTTTGTCAAACAAGTTACATGTATCTTGTTTCTATATTAAAAGGCAGTAGATTTAGTATTCCATTCGTCCGTAATAGAAGACGCTTCTCCTCCAACATGCCACATACCATGGAATGGAACATACCTAGTCCCGTCTCCGAAGAACATGGACATGTCTTTACTTCCCGGTTGTTTTACTGGAGACTCACGGGAAGGATATCACATGACGTATTACTGGTTCTACATTCTTGATTGGACATTTGGATAAAATGATTGTATTGTTCAGTTTTGTCCAGTAAACATTGATAAAATAAATTTTTAAAAACACTTTTTATAATTTGTGATTATAAATTTATAGTAATTAAACAGTGCAAAAGATTCACAAAAAATAAGATAAGAACATGAAACAAAAATTATCTTTGAAAATCAGTATCATTTCCGATTTGATTTGAACGCTTTTCCCACAAACGGAAAAGAACATCAGTCTTGCTCCAATTGCAATTTCGACGAGAGAATTTTTGATGGCATCCTATAATAAGCAAGTGCCTGGTGCATGTTCGTTAATACAACTTTAATAAAGACAGAACCATTAAAACCAGATAAAGTTGAAATCATCAAAATAATATACAGCGAATTTTATAATTGACAATTTAAGTATTGATCTTCTTACTAAAACATTAGTTTTTTACGTGAAATCTATCGTTAAAACGAAAAAGGTGTTCGTTATAACGAAATTTAAGTAGCGTGCTGTGATTTCACCCACCTACTTAGACGAAATCCTTACATCACTGATCTACATTTTTCGGCGTTTAATGTTTTTTATTATTTAAACTTTATATAAAAATCTATTAATTTACATGTATTTTGCTGATAATTTAAAATATCTAACTAACGTTGCTAGAAACTTTATCAGCTGGTGCAGAACAGGATTTCCATGTAAAAAATACTTTGGATCATGTTAAGCATAGACGGCAGCCCGACCTATATACAGAAGATGACAGGTTGATATCATTAAGTTATGATTAAATCAAATAACCACCTGTCGATTCTCATAATTGAAATCAACCATCATAATGTCGAAACATATATTGTGTCTTATTTTTATATATGTTTGTAGTTTACTTTCAATATACGAAAGTAAACATCTTGAGTCACATAACCATGGATATCGTGCAAAAAACGTGACGTCAATGCGCTTCCTGGTTACAGTAAACGATACATGGGACCCAAAGTAAGTTGTCAAAGTTTCTGTTTTAACTGTTTAGATTTTTTTCGATTTCATTTATTAAATGGCTGTAGGATTGGATAACAAGTTTCTTTTATGCACGTTTTATTTAAGTTATCAAGACTTGTCTTGAATTCTGTGAGGATTTCGGCGGCCGCGCGCTTACGGATCACTGATCACAGTGCCTCTCCACGCCAAGTTCGAATCCCACCCGGGTATATCCTAGCGTTAGAAAGTTTGATGACCGATGGTCTTGGTTTTTTTTTTTTTTGGGAACTCCGGTTTTATACACCATTCCAGAACTGTCCGCTCGACATAGCGAAAAGAATCTTAACTTGGGCGTAAAGCACCATTACTCCACTTCACTATGAAATTCAGACTCCATCTTTACCACTTTCAATGGTTTAGCTCATCTATGGTGGATCATGTGATTCTGCCAATATTTTAGGAATCCATCTGTGCAAAAACATCAAATTATAGTATTGAGTAATAAGACTGTTTTAATATTTACGATTAACGCGATTCCAATAAAGTGTTTTGTTCTCGATATCATGAATCTTCAATTTACCTTACAACTGATATAAAGTGAACGTTGTTTGGTGAAGTATAAATAAAGAAATAGAAGAATTCCAGCTCTTTATTCATTCCAAGTGATGATTGTTTCTATGGCAATAACAAATAAAATGTTTTTAACACAAATGTCTTCTTACTTATAGGAATTCATGCACAAACATCTTAACTTCGTTTTGTAAGGAGTCCCGTTAGTACCACAGACAAATAAAAAAAATGACATCGAGCGCACGACTTCATTATATTATTTTTCTGTGGTACTAACGGGGCTCCGTAGTTTTGTTTATACGATCATTACATTGTAAAATATATAATTATATACTAATCATATTTTCGACGATTTCATTGCACGTATTAACGATAATTCCAGTGGTTGATTTAACTGGTAATTTCATTGCTTGTATTAACGATAATTCAAGTGGTTGTGTTAACGGTATTTAATTGCATGTATTAACGGTAATTCCATTGTATGTATTAATGATAATTCCATTGTATGTATTAATGATAATTCTAGGGGTTGTATTGCTACCGTGTTGACTGATCCGTTAAAACCAAACAGGCATAACAAGGAAAGTATAGATGTGGGTGGGTGTGACAATGGTCCACTGGACTTCTCTGTTAGAGATGGTTCACGGAGTGGTAAAAGTAACATGGTGAGTACCTAAACGTGGATACATGTATCTACTTTCACATTACAGCTATCTATACTACTTAACTAATGAACTCCATCTTACTAAACGGCAACAATGTCAAATAAAATATTTAATAGAAATAATTAAATAAAAATTATATGAACATAATGATGAGATGGTGAAAACATTTGGTGAAAGCTTAAAAAACAAAAATAAATGAATAAAAACACAAAGAAAACAAGACAAAGTCCTATATCCCGTATAGTTTTATCTGTTTGTAGTAAATGAAGGTGTAAGGTCCCTACAGATTACCTTCAACCACCTCTCTGGATATCATCAAGACATTATAACCATTGGCTATCGTATTTAATATAATTTCAGACTATAAATGTAATTTTCTACTCCTCTGTTATAATGGATGCGTCACATCCGTCTTGTGATATTGAGTGGAATGGAACTTACCTTATTCCCACGACGTTCGTGTTTGATAATGCAGAGGAATCTTTGTTACCTGGATGTTTTGTTATGGATTCCAGAGAGGGATATCACATGACTTATTATTGGTTCCATTTGTTAGACTGGAGTTTTACTTAATAAAGATATACAATTTTCTTTTTCGTTTTTTCTTTGCTAAATTAAAAATAACATTACTTATAAGCGCATTTAAGATTTAATGAAAGATCACTGGTTTTTTCAGAGGGAATAAAACAAAACGTGTACAGCGTCCAGTCAGGTCATTTCCCAATGACCAAAACAAAAAATCAGATTTAAAGCTTATAATTACATGTCTAGTAAAAATTAAAACTTTTGTACAATTTTGGAACTTCAATCATTATTTTTCAAATGCAAATATGAAATAAATACATAAATAAATAAATGAATAAATAAATAAAAAAATAAATTAATTAATATGTGCAAAGATACAATTATTATAAATGTATCATAGGCCATAGCAAATGTCAATGCGTTGTCCTTGGTAACGTCACCGTCAACTGACGACCAGTCAACACGCAAGTGGATGTGGATAGAACGTTCCAGTCATTGACATGTAGCCTAAACATTTTTTCCCACCAAAACAATCGTCAGAAATTCGTAAAATTTATATATTTTTATTAACGTGGTATAAGATAATGAATTGTTTTATAACAGTGCTCGCTTTAGTAACAATCTATGGTAAGGGCAGACAAGTACGCGTTATGTAGATGGACATATCCAATAAAACCGTAGTCGGTATGTTTTGGCGCTGTATTAATAATAACGCAGAACTTTCATATTAAAAGATTTTTTTAAATTTTTCATAACAAATATAACCATAATCATATATGTTTCATTTCGAGTGTTATTTATCTAGAGATTTGAGTGTATTTATCATCAATGGTTACCGCATAATAGTCCAATCTCGTCTAATCAAATACGACGAAGGCCACAGTTTTAAATTCTACTATGACATTGCATTTTGAAACTAAGTGTTTACTATTTATGAAAATAAATGTGTCCTGTCATATTTAACGGTGTTACGTTATAGTACGTGTGTACAATACGTGCTGATTTTTTATTTGTACTGTTGTTATAATGATGGTCGTTTTTAATTCAAACTCTACAAATTATTTACACACATTATGATAAGCTTTGTTATCACCGAGTTAATGTGTCTGTTCATAATGTTTTGTACGTTTCATCGAGTCGAAGCGATATCCTTGGTGATCTAGTTGGCTTTTGTTTTATAAACCTAAAATTCAACAAATGTTTAAAGATCAATCAACACACCTTGATCTCAGTTAACCTCAGATAACCTATCTAGTCGCGGATTAATAAAACTTTGAAACATCTATGAAAGCCCATTATCACAATAAAAAAAAATAAAAATAAAAAATAAAAAAATAATAAAAAAATAAAAAAAAAACAGTTAAAACAATCTACTTCAGTTTTGACTAAAATATCACTCAAATGTTTTAAAGTTGCATTAAGTTTTTCAATTTTTTTTTATTTTCTAAAAAATATATTTTTTAAAAAATAGATATCCTCTAACCACGATCCGTGTCATTCCTTTTCTAAAATTTTATTTCTTTTGGCTGTAAAAAACGGAATCCTCTGACCGGTTGGTCAGTGTTTTACGATGGTAATTATGAGCTTGGAGCATGCGAACGGATGTACGGAAAAACCCTACAATCGAAGGTGAAACACGACAGATTGCATTAATTGTCCTTCAGTAATATCCAGATGGATTTGAAATGGTGTTATGCATCCCTTACTAAGTCACAAATGACAAATTCAACGAAGTTCTGTGTTTAATTTATCGTATTTCACCGTTTTGAAAGTTGTCTTTAAATGACCCGGGTTTTGATAACGTTACCATGTTCTAATATAAGATCCCAAATGCTGCATTTCGCTGGGTAAATACTGTAATTTCTGTATTTATTCGAGCTTTTATCGTTGAACCCAATGTAACATTGTTCATTAGGAACATCATTAATTATATTAGCACCGTTTTAATTTTTTCTTTGGAAAACTTTATGCAGCTTTAACACTTAGTATTTTTTTTTTCAAAAATGTTACAATAGTATTGTCATGTGCTACTTTTGAATTGTATTATTTTAAATAAAAGTAGCACATGACAGTATACAAAGACCAAACAGAGTTGGATGAATTTTGTTTTACTTCGCATCACTTACAGTTCAACTATTCGAAACAATTTTATTCATCCCAGGGTTTAACATTAACAAGAGTTCGTTTGGTGTGTGATTGTGAAAGTGTTTCTGATCTACATTGTATAATTGTTCGATAATGGTGACCTTTATAGTGCTAGTTCATTCCAGTAGATGTCACAAATAAATATTATTATTTATTATTTTAGTTAACCACTAAAGCTAAAACCTTTCTCACTTGCGGTCGACCGGGGTCAAACTAACGCCTAACCACTCCACCCCCAAACACTGCGTAATCATGCGATTAAAATAATTTAAAGCTGCATTAAGTTTTTCAATTTTCTGATTTTTTTTTTTTTTTTTTTTTTTTTTTTTTTTTTTTTTTTGATTTTCTAAAAATATATTTTTTTAAAAATAGATATCTTCTAACCACGATCCGTGACATTCATTTTCTAAAATTTCATTTCTTTTAGCTGTAAATAAACGGGATCCTCTGACATTATGAGCTTGGAACATGCGCACGGATGTACGGAAAAACCCTAGAATCGAAGGTGAAACATGACAAATTGCATCAATTGTCCTTCATTAATACCCAGTTGTATTTGAAATGGTGTTATGTATCCCTTACTAAGTCACAAATGACAAATTCAACGAAGTTCAGTGTTTAATTTATCGTATTTCACCGTTTAAATGACCCGGGTTTTGATGACGTAACCATGTTCTAATATTAGATCCCAAATGCTGCATTTCGCTGGGTAAATACTATAATTTCTGTATTTATTCGAGCTTTTATCGTTGAACCAAATGTAACATTGTTCATTAGGGACATCATTAATTAGATTAGCACCGTTTTAATTTTTTCTTTGGAAAACTTAATGCAGCTTTAAGTTTTAAACAATTTGGTAGAGATTGCTTATAGACACCCAGAGAATATAATATCACGTTCAAGGTACGTATGGGTGTATGTTGAATGGTTCTCACCTTGACATTTACTCAGACCTGTACCCGTGTAAAGTCGGGGATTTTATAATCAACAGTCTATATTGTCTTGTGTGGTTGTCTATTTGTCGTGTTCTTGGTTGCTTTGGCTGTTGTTAGGTACATATTTTTTTAGTTACAAGTTTCTATCAAAAGTCTCGATAAGACTGCTATGGCGGGCTACTTTGGAATTTTTATGAAATAGCATAATTCAAAAGAAGCACATTTTAATAATGTTTTTTCTTAAAATATAGTAGCAAACAACAGAACTAAATTATAATAGAATTAACAAGGAAATGATAAGTCAAAAATTTATTCAAATCCTGAGGTTGGAATGTGTTTTACATAATTTAGTAACAACGGAAACGATTTTCCTCGGATATAATTGCACCAGACGTAATACATTAGAGTAGCTAAGTAATTATCTTTGGTTTAACAAACATATAAAAAAATGTTTTAAAGTCAAAACAAGCTTAAATACCAGCAACAAAAATTACGGAAGTGCATTTAAATGCCACTGGTAAATACATGTACACTTCCTTGTTCTTAGTTAGACAAAACGCGGCCTAAAATATTAACTACATATTTGTGGTCTATCCAAATATTTTTTGTAAGACAAATATTAAAGAATAATTTCATTTAAAATCAAGCGATCGTGAATGCATAATCGCCTTTTCTTCGAAAAGCTGTTGCTTTAAATAATTTCAGTGTCATTTTAACATTTCCTTTAGTTTCCCGCTTTTTTGCAACTTTTCCAAGTCACTGCAGCCTCCAATGCCATTACCGCCTATAAATATTTGTGGCACCGTTACCTGAAAGATAAATAAATAAATAAATAAATAAATAAATAAATAAATAAATAAATAAGATATTTCAGGATATCATTCCGATGAAACCGCATTTGAGATTTTGTCAAGCCGGATGTACATCTCACTTTCATGCGGTTGAGAAGTATGATTTACTGATGTTTGCACTGTAAGAGAATATGTTGTAGAAGATTGTAGAGTAAACCACGAGTCACAGAAACATTTAACACGACAATTCAGTTTTTCTAAACTCAAAACGCACCAGTGCAGATGAATGGTGACATTCGAGCCCAAACCCCCAACCCCAACCCAAGTGTGCAAAACATTTCTCATTATTGCTTTTTCTTTAAGATCACTAGTTAAACACAGTTAAAAGGCGTACCAGCAAATTTTCAGCATCATCATCATAGTAAAATTTTAGTGAACTGAGCCTTTAGTTTTTTTTAACACGTTTTCTGTGTTCAACTTTTATTTTTAGGTTTAAAATGAAAATACCTCTGCTTTTTACATTCTAATAACCTCATAAAAACCATTTTGAAAAATTGAAAATTTTGAATAAATTTGATTTAACATATAAAAAGCTATTACGTTAAAGATTTTTTTGTAGTTTCACTGGTGCTACTGATACATATATCATATAGCACTTTTTTTTTTTTTTTTTTTTTTTTTTTTTTTTTTTTTTTTTTTGTTGTTGTTGTTGTTGTTGTTGTTGCTCTTGTTTGTTTTTTAAGCAATTCAAATACACTGATACCTATAACATTCACAACTATTTTTAGAAAGAAATTGTAAATTTTGTAACATAGGTGGTGTTGAGAATGAAAGACTTTTTTAACGAGTTGTAACTTTTATGATGATTTTAGATATGAGCTGTACAGTAAAATGAATACTTTTTCTACTAATTTTAATGATTTGTATGAGGAAGACGAATTTAATGTTTTAATGACTGATATAAATTTTCAACCTTTTTAGCAAAATGTATTTTAAATATGAGCAATAGAAGAAGTAGTTTTTTAAACAGATTGTAAAACATCACTTTTTTATTTTGAATGTTTTTATGATAGTACAATTAATGTTTGATGTGTCTTATAAGTCATTTAGGCTGGATTTAAAAGTTATTTTATATGAAATATGTATTAGTTTTTTTATGTAGATAACAGCTTATATACATGACACTTAAATAAAATATTTTGAACTTGAACTATTTTCAGTTTTAATTTCCTTGCAACATATAAGTAGTTCATAAGAGAGAGAGAGAGAGAGAGAGAGAGAGAGAGAGAGAGAGAGAGAGAGAGAGAGAGAGAGAGAGAGAGAGAGATGATACCTTTTTTCCTTTCTGGTTGAGTAAGACAGACAAAAAATCCTGTATATCTTGACCATCTGCCTCCTTGTCGAGCTCCATGACATTATCATCATTTAAATTAACTCCATTCTGTTTTAGAATACTCTTTGCTTGTTTACAATAAGGGCAGTATGATTTGGAGAATACCGTTACTTTTTTCCCTGCTATTTTAGCACGGATAATTTCTTTCTTTTCCTCGTTTAACATGATCAGATGTTTCCGAGTTTTATTATACAACAGAACAAAGGCTGCAGTATAAGAATGCTAACAAAATGTCAATGATCCTCCTTTTTGTTATTGTAACCATGAGCACAGTAAATATTTTTACTTGTTTAACGATTTTAAAAAATAACTCCCGATTATATATATAAAATCGAGGCCGAAGTATCTGCCTTTATATGGTGAGTTAAATTTTTTGTTGCTACCATGTTTGCAATATAAAGAAGTAACTTGGTATTGTAAAGGCAGACAGTTCGGCCTAACACTGAAAATATTCAGTTCAAAAATGAAGTATACGACGATAATGTTACCTAAAATAACCTTCATTTGAATAAAGAAATATCGAGATCGATCGATTTTACACTTCAATATTTATACATTTGTTCTTTATTTGCCGGATCTTTATTCATACAATATTTGTCCATCATTAATGTGCCGTACGTTTATTATATGACCACAAAAGGTAATAATGCTGGCTTTAAAACAAATATCCCGAGGAAGTGTTTTCACGTGTATCTTTCTCGCATGTTCTACATTCGTGAGCTGATTTTGATAAGCTAAATAAGTATACTTTAACATGTTTTTTTTTCTGATTTCGTTCTACTATTGTCTATATAGTTAAAATTAAATCCGATTTATTTTAATTCATTCATTTCATTCTGTTGAAATTAAATCTGATTTATTTGAACTTATTCATTCATTAATTTAATTCTTCGTTCGTTTATTTCTCGACATTCGCGATTCAGAACTGAAATGAAGATTAAAAAAAGAAGACAGAAATACATAACTATAATAGACAACTATTTTTATTACCAGTATAACACGCAAAGGAGCCTGTAGCTATAAGCAACTTAAAATATAACGTAATTTTCTTATATATAATTATTTTCCTTTTTATATTTTTATATATTTCTTTACCAAAATGTTCACATGAATGTGAATGCTACGTTACTAGCCTAAAATTTACATGCATTACAAGAAATTTTTCTGTGAGATCAACATAATTTACCAACGGGCTAAAAATAACGTCTGTTAACAAAAAATCTGTAATACACATTGTTAAGTGCGTACAGAAAAAAAAATAGATTCGAGTTTTAAAGAGAGACAACTGTTTTACCTTTATTATGATTGGGTTAGAAGGATTATCTCCCTTAGGTTGCATTAGTATCAAATATTTTGATTTGCCGTGCGAAATATCTTGAGAGCCGTTGCGTTCATTTAGACTACGAACGAAAAAAGCTTTTTCACACCGTGTATGAAAACCGGCATATTAAATGCAATAAACAATCCGGAACTACAATATCATAGGTAATCAATAGGTGTTTCTTTTTCTTTTTTAATTTGAATTCCATTTTTTTAAGTTTTTGGTGTATTTTTGAACAAAGCCAATGTCAAAGATCAGGGTCATGACCTCATTTTCGATATAATTTCTAACTGTTATACACTCACTATTTGAAAGTACTATCACATGTGGTTTTTAATTTTTAAGGTTTTTAGAAATGCCTTTGTAAATGAATTGAAGATCAAGATCATGACTTACTTTAAAAAAAACTTTCGCGCTTTGCCACCGTCCCGAGTACTTATTATTATTATCCATGAGCTCAAACGTCAGGGGCGTGGCCTCATATACAAAATTCTATTTAATTTTATTTATATTTTTTTCTTGAAGTGCCTTTGTAGATGAAGTCAAGCTAGGACTGAGATCCTGACCTCGTTTTTTCTACTAAGACCAAGGCCCTGACCTATTGTTTGTTTTTTTTTTTTTTTTTTAATCTTTTGGGCCTTTTAGGCATTTGTTACGATAATACGATTTATTTATTTATTTATTTATTTATTTATTTATTATTATTATTATGATTATTATTATTATTATTATTATTATTATTATTATTATTATTATTATTATTATTATAGAAGACATTTCAACGAAGATTTTAACTTTGAATGTTTTGTGGTAGCGTTTTGTTAGATGAGGTCAAAGGTCATGTTTTTGCCCCAGTTGAATTGCTATTGATCAGCGGAAGTCACTGTTTCTGTACTATGGCTTATTGTAAAGACAATTAAATGAATTTTAAATTTGGATTTAGTATATTTCGCTTCAAAATTTTGTTTAAGGTTATGGCCAAACTTTGTGCTATTATTTAAAACATTTTAGCTAACTTAATAATGTACGTACTGACATTTTTTCACTACGCCGAGTGGTCTAAAACGCGCGCTTACGGATCACAGTGCCTCTCACCGCCTGGTTCGAATCCCACTCGGGACAGATCCTAGTGTGATAAAGCTTGCCGAAGGTCGGTTGTTTTTTTCCGGGCACTCCGGTTTCCTCCACCATCCCAGAACTGACCGTCTCGAAATAAGTGAAAGATTTTTGACTGGGGCGTAAAACACCATTACTACCCTCTACTACTTCTTATAACTAGCATCAAGTTCACTAAAATGCATTGACATATAAGCAAAATCAAATATTGACTTTACTTTGCGGTAAGGTTTTCATTTTACGGTTTCTGATGATTTGTCACCAGTAAATATGATTATCCTGAAAGAACACTCATTTGTAGACTTCCTTTTACGAGCTGATTGACAGATGATTGATGGCTTTCTGGGTGGAATTAGCATATTAATCGGATGTTGCCAGGAGCAACTTTAGGTAGTGTATATATTTATACGGCGTAATATATCAAATTGTTATTTATTCATAAACAATCGTAATTGATAACTCTTTAAAGAACTCTCTTAAAGGAATATCTGAATGTCTATTTCTGTTTTTTTTTACTTTTTTTTACAGAAAAACTGAAACCGCTTCATTTTGAAGAAAAACGATCAACATAAAAACAAGAGTTATTCCTCTTAGATCATTTTTGCTCCGTTGGTCCTTATCATTCGGAGAAAAAAATGTAACTTAAATGACGATTTCTTTGCTTATCAGCCTAATTGACATCTCTGCAGTTACACATGCTCTACTTGACTTTGCTGAAAAGATTGTTAATTTAAGCTAAGCTGGGTTATAACTATGGTTCTTTGTGTGCCGTCTGTCTGTAAACTGTATATTAATCACGCGTTCCTTATCTACTGTCGTCACGAAAAGCTGAAGAATTGCTGGTGTGGCGTAAAACAACATTCTACCATCAAACCTTGTCTACGCAGGCAAATTTATCAATAATTAAGTTGATTTAGGACTATGTAAACGGTATTCTGAGTCAGTATAGTGTGACAAATGTCCACATCTTCATCGGGGTAGACTACAAACAGAATTCTGTGTTCATTTGGTGCAGGTGTGAACATTACATATTCTGAAAGGGAACAAGATATTACAGAGGTAGTCGGGGACATTTAATATTTCATGATTTATTTTCCTGTATGGAATCGGCGATATTTAAAACGTTTTTAATGTAGCTGATGGAATCTACAGTTAACTTGGTTACAAGGCTAAACTCGGTCGAAGCCTACAAAGCTCATTGAAGTATTTGTATCGACCGACTAGAATAGTACATCCAACAGGAATGTAGATTAAGTCCTTTGAAGTATAAAGTTGTTGGTTTGTTGACAGTGTGCCCAAAAAGAAACATTTAAAAAAGCATATATACAATATGTCATATACAGACTTTTGAATTTTTACAAACTGAAATATTTAACTGATTCTGCATATGACAATTTTGAATATTTCTTTTTCTGCATATAGCAAATGTTTATGGCTTATTCTAACAAAAAAAAAGTGTGGAAATTCTTGCAAGTTTTTGGTGCGTGAAGTTAAAAATATTTGTTATTATTTATGGTAAATGATAACTGTGTGGTCATAATAAATAACGTTTCTTTACAAACAACATTTTATTTTTTCCTCCAACATGCTCTTTCAGTGATCCCGTAATCTGATTGGTCATTCCATGATAAGATAACCAATCACGTTTCGCGATACGGATGCTGACAATATGCGCCTTATCAATTTATTTTATTATCTACTTCATTAGACACCGCCGTGATAAAGATCATTATAGGCGGGAAGGGTAACATATAATTTTTACGCCATGTACGGATCGTTAAAAACTTAAGTAACATTTAAAATATCGATTTATATACATGTAAACGATATATGACTGGAGACATTTAACAGGACAGAGTATTACAGAGTTACTAACATCAGTGTGAATAACTAGAGGCCTGTCTGCAAAGTGAAACTAAAATCGGGTCAGAACTACACGTGGCAATTAGTGTGTATATAATGGGCTTATTATATGCATTCTATTTACTTATGGAAAATTGAGAAGATCCTTCCTTAAGGCTATGAAATTGAGATCAATTAATATTGATATTATCTATCATCGGTAACTGTTTATTTAATTTGTCCAGAATTCATTCGGCCAGTTAGCAGCGTTTTTCAGGCATTCCGGCGAGTTGCTGATCCGTGAACGTGGTAACGGTGCCCTATGGCATTCGTGACGGTAAAATATCGTAAAAAGTACCCGATTATACCATAAAACTTCCCACTTCCTAAAGGAAAGATTTTTCAAATTATGTCAACTAATAGTATTATCAACAGCTGTCAAGTCAAACTCACGAGATTTGGATCAATATAAAACTAGATGCAGCAGACGACAGGAGGCAAACATGGATACTTTAAAGTCTTATTTTAGTAAATTTAAAAAATTTCCAAGTGTTTCATCTTCTTCAACTTCTTCAAATGGAAAGAGTGATAAGTTAACAAGAAAGGGAAGTTGGGGAAGGTTTAGAAGAAATGGAAGTGAAAGGATAAAGGATAAAAAAGAATTAACAAATGGAGAACTAACAACTGACAGTACAAAGTTAGCACACATAAAAAGAGGGAGGATAAAAACTTCAACAGGGGTCTATGAAAATTGTCATATAGTTCCTCCCATAAAACCACCAAGAAAGGATCAAATATTTTCTGTGACATTTAATACCTTTCAAGATAAAGAATTTGGTTTAGTTATTGATACAGTTAGCGATTCTTCTGAAACACAAAGTGATGAATTCCGTGGAAAATTAAACAGTGAAAGTGCTATTGAACATTTACAGAGTCGAACAGAGGATTTTGTGTGTGTTACCAAAGTGACTTCAATCAAAGAGGGGAGTCTAGTTCACAATGATGATAAAATTAAAGTCAATGATGAAATTCTGGAAATCAATGGTTGGTCTTTGAAGAAGGAAACAACTCATAGTGCCAGGTAAATGTTTCGTTCTTCCTAATAAGTGAATGTTGTTACAATAAGATTTTATTTAGTGTAATCAGTCTAGTTTGGGAAAACATTTTAGAAAGAAAATATACTGTACATTAGGGCCTTAAATGTGCATAATCTTTAGAACACCTCCCCCCCTCTCTCTGCCTAAGACATTTACATCAACATATTAACAGATTTTCTATAGTAACCATTCACTCAAGAAAGTTGGAGATTCCAAATTTAGGAGGGACACTTGCTGAAGGTGTAGATTAAATATTTACTGAATGATGTGGTGTCAGTTTTCACTAAGTAAATAGGGCCAGTCCTTAATAATTTAGAAGAGTAGACATCATATGTTGACCACTCAATATCCCCTGTAGTACATGATCTTCATAATCACCAAGGATATAGGACCAATGGTCTGTAAAGGTCAGTCATTCCCGGGGTTATAACTTGAAGTTTTAGATGTTTTCAAAATGTACAACTCTGCAAAGTAGACTTCATGATGAATCTTTCAATTTAATTCAGTAAAAGATGGTTATTTAAACCAGGGACTAATTGTTCAAGACTTGACAAGTTTAATCATTTGATATTTTTTTTTATATACTATGTAATATTTTGAGAATTATTATTGAAAAAAATCAAAAATAACTTTTAACTAAATACATTGTAAAATGTCAATTTGAAAATGGAAATGATTAATGCATTGATTTTTTTATTGATATTTAAATTTTTCTTAATCATTGATGTGCTAATCAAGATTTGTTAAATAACAGGACCTAAGTATAAAGTATAATAGTTTCCTGTTTATACTGTAATATGTGTTGAAAACTTTTTCGAAAGTATTGTTAAGAAAAAAGAAATTTGGTGACAGACAAACAAACAGGCAGACAGACAGACAGACAGAAATCCTTCTTGAAGCTAGCTAACACTGACTGTATTATGTATCTAGAGGTCCATAGATCATAAAGTTTAATCTGATTGGGCAAATGAACTATAAACTTCTCAATCATACTAGTTTTTGATCAGCTTTAGTACTTATCGAGAAAGTAAATTTTAGAAAATTAAATAATAATCTCTGGAAAACAATTTTACATGGGGAACATTTTTTCTACCTCCTCATATTTCAAACATTAGCCTTGAGAATGATGAATAAACAAACCGTGTATGTAAGGAAGACATTGAAATGGCTAGTTAAGTTACAAGAAGCCTCTAAATGTCATGAAAATGTTAAAAAAAATACTGTAAGCTATATATATATATATATATATATACTTATGTATGTATGTATCATGGAATTCTACTTGTAAATGAATAAAGTAATACTTGATGCTACTCATTTACACTTAATTGCTGGCAAGCATGACTGTTGCTTACCATTCAATTGCTTATTTCTTCATGTTGATTACTTGCTCATCCATCTGAATAATAGTATAAACAGTTAAGTTAATATTTAGATACATTGTATGACAAGTAAGATTTATTTAACATTATTTGAAAGCTCTTCTCAATAATCCTAACTATGTTGGAATTTACCTTACTTTGTCAGGCTTTTTATTATCTCACATTGTTTCATCTTCAGATGTTATAACATTCCTTTCTGAGTGTTAATTATTTAGCTAATAACTTAAGACACAGATGTGTATAAGAACTTCAGAGGTTTTTATCAGTGTGTTGAGAAATATTTATCCTAATTGAAATAAAAGCATGCTAATTATTGATGATAATTAGGTTATTAGAGTGATGTCTGTGTACATGTAATCCATGTTGTCAGTGGTAATCTGGTTCTCTGATGAATAGTTTCATAAATTACAACATAACTTATTACATTTGTCTCACCAGCAGGATAACATGTAACGCCAAGAACTGTTAAACACATATTTATTCAATTATTTAGTTATTAAACTTCACCCCAGAGGGTGGGCATCTAATAATTAACACTGTCTGTCACACAGAACAAGTAGCCATGTTATGTGGGAATTTTCTATAGTCATTTGGTCATTACTAATAAATTAAAAAAGATTGCAGTTAAAGCTTTCATAAGACTTGTTCTAAAATATGGTAAAAAAATTTTTTCCTATAAATTTGAAATATGTAGCCACATTTACATAGCTAAAATCAAATAAAAAATCCTTATTCTAACTTTACATAGCTGAAATCAAATAATAAATCCTGACTCTAACTTTACTTAGCTGAAATCAAATATTCAATCTTGAATCTTGCTTTGCATAGCTGAAATCAAATTTATTCGATCTTGAATCTAACTTTACATAGCTGAAATCAAATAATAAATGCTTATAACTTTACTCAGCTGAAATCAAATAATAAATCCTTATTCTAACTTTACTTAGCTGAAATCAAATAATAAATCCTTATTAGTCCCCTACCAGCGAAAGCCGAAGGGGACTATAGGTTTGCACACTGTCTGTCTGTCTGTCCGTCCGTCTGTCACACCTCAGTTTTCCACACTTTTTTTCTAAATGCTTTAAGATAATGAACTGATTTTTGGTATATGAGTCTATCATGATGAGTTACAGATCAAGTTAAAGTGTCCTTTCCATCTGCTAATTTTTACTGGAGTTATGGCCCTTTGATCTTTGAAAATTTACAGAAATTTTAGTTTTCCGCAATTTTTTTCTACAAGCTTGCAGAAATGGAACTAATGTTTTGTATGTGACTCTACCATGATGAGTTACAGATCAAGTTTATGTTTCGTTTCCATCTGCTAATTTTTATGAGAGTAATGGCCCTTTGAACTTTGAAAATTAACTGAAATTTGAGTTTTCCGCTCTTTTTTCTAAATGCAATTAGATATTGATCTGATATATAAGTCTAACATGATGAGTTACAGATCAAGTTGACGTTTCGTTTCCATCTGCTAATTTTTACCGGAGTTATGGCCCTTTGATCTTTGAAAATTCACTGAAATTTTAGCTTTCCGCACTTTTTTTCTACACGCTTGCAGTAATGGAACTAATGTTTGGTATGTGACTCAACCATGATGAGTTACAGTTCAAGTTTATGTTTCATTCTTGTCTACAAATTTTTACATGAGTTATGGCCCTTTAAACTTTGAAAATTCACTGAAATTTCAGTTTTCCGTTTTTTTTTTTCTAATTGATTTTAGATAATGAACTGATTTTTGGTATATGAGTCTACCATGATGAGTTACAGATCAAGTTTATGTTTTGTTTCCATCTGCTAATTTTTACCAGAGTTATGGCCCTTTGATCTTTGAAAATTCACTGAAATTTTAGTTTTCCGCACTTTTTTTCTACACGCTTCCAAAAATGGAACTAATGTTTTGTATGTGACTCTACCATGATGAGTTACAGATCAAGTTTATGTTTCGTTTCAATCTGTCATCTTGAACAACATGTATAGTTTATAACTATAAATCTTTGTACCATATAATAAGGTACATTTTACCTAAAACTTTGGGATTAGTGAAATATGCGACCGGTAGGGGACTATGTATTGTTTTGCAATACTCTCAGAATGCTTGTTCTAACTTTACTTAGCTGAAATCAAATAATAAATCCTTATTTTAACTTTACTTAGCTGAAATCAAATAATAAATCCTTATTTTAACTTTACTTAGCTGAAATCAAATAATAAATCCTTATTTTAACTTTACTTAGCTGAAATCAAATAATAAATCCTGATTCTAACTTTACATACCGGTAGCTGAAATCAAATAATAAATGCTTATTCTAACTTTACATAGCTGAAATCAAATAATAAATCCTGATTCTAACTTTACATAGCTGAAATCAAATAATAAATCCTGATTCTAACTTTACATAGCTGAAATCAAATATTCATTGATTAATCTTTAGATATATTAAACATCTTAAATGTGGTGAAATTAACTGGATATCGATATTTCATTTTTAAAAAAAGCGTAAAGTTACAGGCTTTACCAAAGCTGATTTATTTTGAGGAATGTGGACTAATCATTGATATGGTTTGGTAAACTCAACTATTATTTGACAAAACAGTTTGTGTTTTATTTAAATATTTTCATTGTGCCCAACACTTACTGGTAAGTAAAAAATTATGGAGAGGTGGCTGGGCCCCTTAGGTCATCCACAGTATATATATATATATATATGCAGGAACCTAGGTCTGTAGGTTTAAGTTTGCAACATATTGCAATATACAGTCATGATTAGTCGTTGCTCAAACTCTGTAATTTGCCAAAAGTTTTGTGAAACCAACTGCTGACTGCTGTCATATTCTCAATAACTTTATCTTGATGTTAACAATAATATTGAAAAAATTGCCTGACTTTGTTTATTTTTTGTAATTTTGACATGTTTTAACTAATCCTTATCTACTAAATATAATCCCTTAAAATACTCGAAGATTATATTGATGGAAATGTTGCTATAATTCTGACCAGATTAAATAGCTTGATCTGCTTCTGTCAGGGTAATCTGTAATTATAAATGGAATATAATTTTGTAGGGAGGTAAAAGATGATGAAGATAGCAGTGTTGATGTATCAATTTCAATGATTGGTCTGACAGATAACAAAATAATGTATCAGTTTAACAGATTGGTCAGGTGTTTGTGATCGGAGCACCTGCTGTATCAGTAGATTATGTTTGATATCTACAGGCAGGTAGCTATAAGAGATGTTGATAGACCTGTGTTATCAGAATTAGAGTGAACTGGGGATTGATTTATATTCTGTTAATAAGGTTTTTTCATAAAAAATATTCTCAAATTCTGAAAACTAGCCTCGGTGTAAATATTACAGTACAACCACACACATACAGAGAGAGAGAGAGAGAGAGAGAGAGAGAGAGAGAGAGAGAGAATGAAGAGATCTAAAAAGGTAGAAAGAAATTTTATTCTAAGTGTTAGAGGCCAGCTGACAAGAGAGAGAGAGAGAGAGAGAGAGAGAGAGTTCAAAAACTTGGTTTAAGTCATGGAAACCAATAGGCAGTAGAAGTTTTGTATTAAAGTAGGGTGTTAAAGATAAGGTTTGTTTTTACGTTACTGTATCTGTGTTTTATTTGATTGTGTTTGGTCATGCTGATATTTATCTATTAGTTTTATGTTCTTTAGAACACTTAAGTGATGGAGACCTCCTTTCCTGGATGAATGTACTTGAATAGTTTGAAAATGATATTTTAAAGATTTTTAATGATTACATTGTGCTTCATGATATCTGAAGTGCTGACTACTAAAGTTGAAGAGGCAAAAACAATCCTCATGATATTGTATCAGATACTTATTCAGTAGTTTTACAATTTCCTGTTTTAATCACACAAGTTTCTTACATATATACAAGTGACTTCTGGCATTTTAGATGTAATCTGCCCTTATGACATATATAGTTAACCCACTTATATATATATATATATATATATATATATATATATATATATATATATATATATATATATATATATATACCAGTATTAATACACAACTGTAAAAATATATACATATTATCTGATTAAAAATTTAAAGGTATTTTAGATATAATATATGATAAAATTAAATGTTTTATTTCAATATTTATAATAAACTAAGAATTTACATTATTATATTTTAATTTTATTATATTGTAAGATTATAAAAAATGTTTGATAGTATTATATAGCTATCTTTATTAAAATAACTCAATTGCAGATGAAAATATTAACTGAATACATTCTCCGTGCATTTCTTGGACAGATTGTGCACAATGTTGTTGGTTTTTAAAGTCCATATTTGTGTATTTAAACTCTAGCATGAGTGAAATTTTAGAGATCTTGGACTGTCCAAATTATTGCTGATACAAATTAATTTACTGAGAATGGACACTAATGACATATCTGTTGATTTCAAAAAAGGTTAGAACTCTACACAACATGCTTTATATAACAAGCAACATAACAGTCTGAGCAAGAAAAGAAAGATGTTGGAGAGGAGGAGTAACTTTTGTACATGTCTTGTGTACATTTTGCATTGTAGATGTAAACAATAAAATATCAAATAAAAACAAGTGCTTAATACAAACTTTCTTTTTTATTAATTAGATCTTGAAAGATCTAAAAAAACAACTTGTGTTTATTACAAACATGCTTCAAACAAATTAGTTTGAATTTTAAAATATTAGTTCAACATTTAATAAGATCTTAATAAAAGTGTTGTACAATGTTCATACTTTATACAGTGCTAGACTATACATTGTTTACATAGTTATATAAGTGTTGACATTTACATACAATGTAGAATTTATGTGTCAAATTGATGTACATAGTGTCTGACTTTACTCATTAAATGAATACATTGTAGTTAAAATTGCTGCATCCACATGCTTTGTAAAAACTTTAAGTGATCTCAGTTGTAAACTTGGTAATACTGTCTATTAATTCAAAAAGGGCTGCCAATATGTTCACTGAAAAACTTTTTTTGAACTAACGACACAAATCAATCATGACAACCTACTTAAATCCACAGTAACCATTTGGTCAAACAGCAGCCTCTTTTTGAATTTATAAGTCACTGTGTAGTATGTAAAGAATTTTCTGAAATTCTTAAAGTTAAATACCGACACCCCCCCCCCCCCAAAAAAAAAAAAATTAAAAAAAAAAAAATAAATAAATAAATAAATAAATAAAATAAAAATAAATAAATAAAACTAAACAAACCTAAAAACCTGATGGTGAGATTCAGTGGCATTTGGTTTAATGCTATTCCTGATAAAGGGGAAAATTCATGAAATATATATATGGTATTCTTGTGTTGTCTTTAGCATGCCACCAACCATAAACCACACCTCCCTCCCCCCCCCCCCCCAGGAAATTCACCTTTCACATCTACAGTGTGTAAATTACAAATTATGTGCTTTGCTATGCTCTTGAAGTTTTGATTGTAGGGTTAGATGGAAAGAAGTTTCATTGCTACACTGTGAGATTATCAGAGGCTCATCAAGAAATAAGTCTTCTGACATGATCTACTAAATCGCTTTCCAATGGTAGTTTTTATATTGTTTATATGTAATTTGCTCCAGATAAATTGATGGCTTTGGTCATAATGATAGGTTAGATGTAGGGAGTAATAGTGATTGAGACAGAGTGTTGGAGTGCCAGATAATGGTTGTAATTAATAATTGGCTGTTATTTACAAGTAACCAGAATCAAGAAGACTGTTAGGAGGATCAGCCAGCCATTAAATGAAGTCTGTTTACATTATAACTTAGCATTTTAGCTTACATTATGTCATGATTACAATTAGTTTTAACTGTGGTTTTTCCTTTACAACACTTTTCCTGTTTTATTACATGATGTAAAATTACGAAGACCAAGTTGTATTCTAATAATGGATTTGTCGTCAGTACAGCTACCGCAGTCATTATAACAATTTTTCTTGAATACTCCCCCATGATACTACATATATAAAGATGATTTGTGGGATATTGTGACTGACAGGTTATATTCGTTATTGAATGGTGCCACAGTGGCTGAGTGGTCTAAAGCATGTGTTTACAGATCACAATGCCTCATTCCGACTAGATTTGAAGCCAACTTGGGAAGATCTCAATGTGATAAAGTTTGTCGAATGGCTAACAAAAGGTTGTGATTTTTCTACAGGTCCTCTGGTTTCTCCAATATCTCAGAATAAACTTCCCTGTAATAGTAAAGGGAGATCTTGATTGGTTGTTAAAGACCATTATTTCACTCCATTTCCCTCTACAGACATCATGAGTGGTGGTTTAATTCAAGGTAGTGATGAATCCATGCTTTTACTTGCTTATAAATGATTTTTCTACCAAGATGCTTTCAAGAACTATCTCAGTGCTTTTAACATTAGCAATAACGATGCTTTTAACAAGTAATGATGATGATGATGATACGTTGTTGTTGTTGTTGTTGTTGTTGTTGTTGTTGTTGTTGATGATGATGATATGTTGTTGTTGTTGTTGTTGTTGTTGTTGTTGTTGTTGATGATGATGATGATACGTTGTTGTTGTTGTTGTTGTTGTTGTTGTTGTTGTTGATGATGATGATGATGATATGTTGTTGTTGTTGTTGTTGTTGATGATGATGATGATGATGATATGTTGTTGTTGTTGTTGTTGTTGTTGTTGTTGATTCCAGTGAATGTTTATCCAGTACTTTCAGACCATACCCATATTACATAATTAACACCTCTTAACTGTATATTCTGTGACATGTAATTGTTCCCCCTACCACTAGTTGTGAGGGGTATAAAGTAATACTGCTTTCTGTGTGTTTGTGTGTCCATCTGGATTGGTTTCTGTGCATTTAAAAAAGAACAGTACATCTGATTGAGCTGAAACTTGGTCAGGTGACTGGTTATGGTGGTGATTGATATGGGATTGCTTGACATCCAAATCATGCATCCATGATGGCCGCTGTTACTAAAATAGACTTTTTCACCTGATTCGTGGTTTCTTTGCAATTAAAAGAAAACCGTACATCTGATTTAGCTGAAACTTGGTCAGTTGATTTTTTTGGAGCAAATGTCCAGTGGGTTGGTTATAGATCTATTGGATGACCTATCCACACCACTTATTTTACAACCAGTGGTCCATAAAACTTATTTCACTGTATGTAATTCACTGATGTTCACCATTGTGGGGGCCGGGGATAGTGTTCTCTGAACACCTTGTTTTATATAATACAATTGATGGTACAATATAATATTAACTGTAAAAACTAAACTCCTCACTTCTCTAATGCTTTTACAATATATTTAACAACACTTGTAAAGATATTCAACATTCTGCATTTGAACAACCACTATTAGATGTATGTGACTTTTATTTACATTAAAATTATCACAACTTTGGCAAAGGTTAGCACAAAGTTTTTTATATGAGACATTCTAAAATAATTTTTTTTTTAAAGTTTCAATTGTTTATGTAGTACATACTGTACCACCTTGATCTACAAGTAATTTATAAGTGTGGCAGCAGAGGTTGATGATGAAATACCTCAGGAGATTGCTAAATGAAACACATCAATACAGATATCAGGGATCAGATTGTTTCATTGTCCTGATAAGTAGATTTTGTAGATTTTGTATTTGGGTAAATGGTATTGCCTTTGTTACTGTTATGGTGCCAGGTTTAATTTGTGGAATAAATAAAATTAGTCAATATTTAAATCCAGCATATATAATTATCATGTTCACAGTTCATATAATCACTCAAACCTTGCCAAAAAATCAATTAAATTTTGCTTTTTATCATGATTCTATATAGGTTTTACTGTTTGGCCTTTCTGTTCTTTTGCACACGTAGTGATATAACTATGCTTCATAAAAACAGGAGGACTACAGTGGAATGTTTGATTATTTTACATTTAAAATTAACAAAAGAATGTTAAACAGTTATGTATTGTCTCAGCAGGGCATGTGTAAGATGTTTTCTAATGCTTGGAAAGTTTTTATAAGAAATTCGATACACATATAATAAAACCAGTTACAAAAATGTTATACTAATTGACTTTTTATAGTTGTAGGAATTCTTCCTGTTTTCTAACAATGGCTGAGATATACTAGTATATCTTGTGGTTAGTTTTGTGTTCTAAAGGATTATCTTCAGGAAACTGTTATTGACTTTTTATAGTGCTAATGAGAACATTTTAAAGGTGGGGATCCCATGTGTTATCTTAGTAAAGGATCTGATTTTACACCGAGGGAAATAGATTTGATCAGCTTATAAAATAATGTCATAATCAGTATCATGTGACAAGACGATTCTTCCTATTTAAATCAGGAAATATGCAGACTTTAAAACATGGGAATTCTCAGTTTACAAACAATACATTATCTCATACCAGTAAGCCTCTTACAAAATTCTAAAAATTAGTCAGTAAATCAATAAATTCATTTATCCAAGTCTTTTCCAGCAAATATTACAGAAATTAAATTGACATTTTGGTAATTTATTAAAGCTGCATTAAGGTTATCAATTTTCTGAATTTTTTTTGATTTTCTAAAAATATATTTTTTAAAAAATAGATATCTTCTAACCACGGTCCGTGACATTCATTTTCTAAAATTTCATTTCTTTTAGCTGTAAATAAACGGAATCCTCTGACCGGTTGGTCAGAGTTTTACGATGGTAATTATGAGCTTGGAGCATGCGCACGGATCATGTCGGATGTACGGAAAAACCCTAGAACCGAAAGTGAAACATAACAGATTACATTAATTGTCCTTCATTTATATCCGGATGTATTTGAAATGGTGTTTTGTATCCCTTACTAAGTCACAAATGACAAATTCAACGAAGTTCTGTGTTTAATTTATCGTATTTCACCGTTTTGAAAGTTGTGTTTAAATTACCCGGGTTTTTGATGACGTAACCATGTTCTAATATTAGATCCTAAATGCTGCATCTCGCTGGGTAAATATTGTGATTTCTGCATTTATTCGAGCTTTTATCGTTGAACCAAATGTAACATTGTTCATTAGGAACATCATTAGTTAGATTAGTGCCGTTTTAATTTTTTCTTTGGAAAACTTAATGCAGCTTTAACTACACTGTTTAATTTTAAAAATTTTATTCACTTTAAAATTAAATTAAAGTTTAGCATAAAAAATTGCATTCTTAAATAATTCAGAAATTTGATATTTTGACAAATTAAATAATTATCAAACATTTCTTGGAGTTGGAAACTCTGCAGCTACAGTGATACAACACATGACTTCATTATGTTTACTTTTTAAATTCCAACTTTCTTCATATGATATAAAGTTTTTTTGTGGCCAGTACCTCATAAGAAACTTCACAAAATTGGAGAATTCTTTGTTTCAACCAATTTCTGAATTTAAGCTTTGTGCATTGATATATGTATATAACATGATAAAATCCGGGATAAAATCTGGGTTCATGATTGGAACAATAAATCTTCCAATCTGTACCAGTACATACAAACCACAATCTTCTGAATCATCTACAATCAAATTTTGTCAAAAATGTTACATACAGCATTTAGTCGAGGATTGGTTCACTTATTAAACACGTTAATAGTCAGACCATCATCTACATAATAATGTTGGATACTGAATGGTACGTGTTATATCTACGATCTATTCTTTGGGTTTTTTTGCCATGTGTGTTTTTTCTCTCACAGATTTGTTTAGTTTAACTTTTTTGCTGCTACATGTTTGCACATCGACTGTGTTTTTGTATGAAATAGTTTGTTTTTTTATTTTTACCAGCTGATAGATGTGGTTCAGTAAAGTGTAAAGGATGATTTGGTTTGGTAATCAAAATTTTCGTATAAACAATAATAAAATGGATAGAACAGGTTGCTCCCAATTTATCAGTATGATAAAAAAGATATGCTGCATATATAATTGAATCATGATTAATATTCTTTGTCCGTTTTGGTAAAATGTTAAAATTTTAAGAGAGGTTGATAAAAAAGTTTCTCATGATAAATATTCTTTGTCCACTTCTGTAAAGATGGTGGAACTGAAGTGACTTACATCCTTACATTGATAAAAGTAGTACATCACAAAATGATTTACAGGTGTCAGGTTATATGATTTTTTTCAGGGTTTTTATCTTAATTGTTCCAACCTGAATAATATAACATAATGATAAAACAAGAGATAATGTTGGAGTTGATGTATCTACAGCACACTGCTTATTTATCCCATTTATACTATAGCCCTTTTGTTGTTGTTAAAGGCAGAGTGTAAAATGTGGATTGTATCTTGGTGATAAAACAAGAGATAATGTTGGAGTTGATGTATCTACAACACACTGCTTTTTTTTATCCCATTTATACTTTAGCCCTTTTGTTGTTGTTAAAGGCAGAGTGTAAAATATGAATCATTTCTTGTTAAAGGCAGAGTGTAAAATATGGATCATTTCTTGGTGATAAAACAAAGGATAATGTTGGAGTTGATGTATCCTTCTTTATCCCATTAATCCTATAGCTCTTTTGGTGTTGTTAAAGACAGAGTGTAAAATGTGGATTGTATCTTGGTGATAAAACAAGAGATAATGTTGGAGTTGATGTATCTACAACACACTGCTTTTTTTTTTATCCCATTTATACTCTAGCCCTGTTGTTGTTGTTAAAGGCAGAGTGTAAAATATGAATCATTTCTTGTTAAAGCCAGAGTGTAAAATATGAATCATTTCTTGGTGTTAAAACAAAGGATAATGTTGGAGTTGATGTATCCTTCTTTATCCCATTTATCCTATAGCTCTTTTGGTGTTGTTAAAGGCAGAGTGTAAAATGTGGATTGTATCTTGGTGATAAAACAAGAGATAATGTTGGAGTTGATGTATCTACAACACATTGCCTTTTTATCCCATTTATCCTATAGCCCTTTTGTTTTTGTTAAAAGCAGAGGGTAAAATATGGATCATTTCTTGTTAAAGGCAGAGTGTAAAATATGAATCATTTCTTGGTGATAAACCAGAGATAGTGATGGAGTTGATGTATCTGCAATGCACTGCTTTTTTTATCCCATCTATCCTATAGCCCTTTTGGTGTTGTTAAAGGCAGAGTGTAAAATGTGGATTGTATCTTGGTGATAAAACAAGAGATAATGTTAGAGTTGATGTATCTACAACACACTGCTTTTTTATCCGATTTATACTATAGCCCTTTTTTTGTTGTTAAAGGCAGAGTGTAAAATGTGGATTGTATCTTGGTGATAAAACAAGGGATAGTGTTGAAGTTGATGTATCCTTCTTTATCCCATTTTATTCTATAGCTCTTATGGTGTTGTTAAAGGCAGAGTGTAAAATATGGATCATTTCTTGGTGATAAAACAAGAAATAATGTTGGAGTTGATGTATCTACAACACACTGCTTTTTTATCCCATTTATCTTATAGCCCTTTTGTTGTTGTTAAAGGCAGAGTGTAAAATATCGATCATTTCTTGTTAAAGGCAGAGTGTAAAATATGAATCATTTCTTGGTGATAAAACAAGGGATAATGTTGGAGTTGATGTATCTACAGCACACTGCTTTTTTATCATATTTATCCTATAGCCCTTTTTGTGTTGTTAAAGGCAGAGTGTAAAATATGGATCATTTCTTGGTGATAAAACAAAGGATACTGTTGGAGTTGATGTATCTATAACACATTGCATTTTTATCCCATTTATACTATAGCCCTTTTGTTGTTAAATGCAGAGTGTAAAATGTGGATTGTATCTTGGTGATAAAAGAAGAGATAATGTTGGAATTGATGTATCTACAACACACTGCTTCTTTATCTCATTTTAACTATAGCCTTTTTGGTGTTGTTACAGACAGAGTGTAAAATGTGGATTGTATCTAATTTTTTTATCTGTATATGAAATATCCAATTTCCATGGAAACACTATTGAGTATACTGGAATTTGATATCACATTTTTAACCCTGCAATTGCAGAGTTGTTTAAGGTATATGCCTTCACCACAGGATATCTTACTCTGTATTCCTCTCTGGTTGGCTATAAATGAGTAGCCCTGCTCTTTCTTGTCACTTGTATCTACTCAGGTTAAGTACTAGTAATCTTTAATGTTAATATAAATTGGAACATATTTCCAGTTCATTTTATTTTAATGTTCACAAAATCTTATCACAGATAGCTGAAATGTTAATGATACGACATTTTACAAATTAAACCAACTGACCAACTTTTATAGGATTACTTGTAAGTGTAATAGAATCTGTCACAATATGTGATGTCAGGGGACCAATCTGTCACTATGTGTGATGCCAGGGGACCAATCTGTCACTATGTGTGATGCCAGATAGGACCAATCTGTCACATTTGATGCCAAATAAGGACCAATCTGTCACTATGTGTGATGCCAGATAGGACCAATCTGTCACTATATTTGATGCCAAATAAGGACCAATCTGTCACTTTATGTGATGCCAGATAGGACCAATCTGTCACTATATTTGATGCCAAATAAGGACCAATCTGTCACTATATTTGATGCCAAATAAGGACCAATTTGTCACTATGTGTGATGCCAGATAGGACCAATCTGTCACTTTATGTGATAACAGATAGGACCCATCTGTCACCATGTGTGATGCCAGATAGGACCAATCTGTCACTTTATGTGATGACAGATAGGACCCATCTGTCACTATGTGTGATGCCAGATAGGACCAATCTGTCACTTTATGTGATAACAGATAGGACCCATCTGTCACCATGTGTGATGCCAGATAGGACCAATCTGTCACTTTATGTGATGACAGATAGGACCCATCTGTCACCATGTGTGATGCCAGATAGGACCAATCTGTCACTTTATGTGATGACAGATAGGACCCATCTGTCACCATGTGTGATGCCAGATAGGACCAATCTGTCACTTTATGTGATAACAGAAAGGACCCATCTGTCACTATGTGTGATGCCAGATAAGACCAATATTGTTTGATCCAAAACAAGGCTTGCTAAGATTTCCCTTTGTGGAACCATAAGTAGTGCTTAATGATTTTGAAACAAAAAAAAGAGTGTATAATTTACTGCTGTTTGTGCTCTGCAATAAAAGATGTGCTGTATCTTGATATATATTACCTCCACATCAAGTATTAAGTTTATCTTGGCAAAATTATAAGGAAGGATTGATTTCTGTTTTTAGACATAAATTATGACTTGGTGTGAATTATGTGAAGAAGTAATGAATGTATTTGTAATATATATATTTATTTATCCTCAAACTTGACTATATGTCATCATTTCTCAATTTATAAAGTGTTTAAAAGGATGCTGAACCATATTTATGTGTTTTTTTTAAAAATAAGAAAATCACATACATCTCATGATGGATTTTTTATGATTTTATTTGTAAACATATTTATTATTACATGTATACAAGTTTGTTTGCCTACATGTTATATCTTTACAGTAAAGGAAGTATGAAATTCATTTATATAAATATGCAATACCAACTTTTCTTCCTTGCTAGATAAAAGTCTTTGAGCAATGTTTAGTCAAACGTTTTTAGGGGGTTTTTTGTGATGAATTGGGCTTGATGGTTGGCCAGGTAGCACAGTCGGTAGAGCATCCTGATAGTAGTGGGAAGGTCCCAGATTTGAGTCTTGGTTTGGCTGCTGCATTTTGTCAAAGATCAAGATCACAAATGATGCAGAAGAAGCCAGCTTTCTGACTTTTCCTCTTGTTATTTCATATTTGTTTCATTTATGAATACATTATTCAGTATCATTAAATCCTAAACTTGTCAATCTAAATACAGTTTCCATTTTGATATGAGAATAATTGCAAGTCAAAAAATTTTATTGCTTCTTTTGGGGGACTTCGTAATGGCATCCCATTACAATTACAATTTGCTCAGATTAAGACTGAAAAGACTTTAATTTTATCATGATTTTGATTCACTATGATCAGAATTTATGATTGCATTTTATTATTGGTATTGACTTAATAAGCACTAAATGCTCTACAACCACATTAGGAATATGATTATATATAGTGGTCTGTTAGGGTAGCTCAGTTGTTTGAGCACTACCATAAAGTGTTTGAGGTCTGGTGTTCAATCCCTGATCTGGCACTGTTTTTCTTCTCCTTCCTGTTACAATTATACCATTTTGTTAAAGTGTGAGTTATTGTACTGATTACAACCATAACCTAAAGGTTTGACAGCTGATATATAAAAGAAACTTCTTTTAAACAGGGCCTTATAGTGGCTGAGTTGTTTAAGTCAAAGGCTTGTGGATCACAATGCCTCTCACAACCAAGGCTCAAATTCCAAACACACAAATCTTAATGTCAGGCCCGGGTTTCACAATCATTCCTTAACTAAGATTTTCCTTAAGTTAAAATTAGCTAATTTTGGTGACCTCTTTTTAAATTCAAAAAAAAAAAAAAAACAAAAAAAAAACAACAAACAAAGAAAAAAAAAACCCAACAAACAAAGAAAAAAAAAACCAATTGTGTTAAAACTTAAAATACAGATGTTATAAGCTTGAAGTGATCTTCAAAATGACACGTTAAATTCCTAAAAATCTTGAAAATTAACCAAATTTAAAGGATTTTAAATTTTCAACATTTAAGATAAGGAAAATCTTAGTTAAGGAATGATTGTTAAACTGGGACCAGATAGAATGTCATTTTGCTTGCCGAAGATCAATGGTTTTCTTCAAGTATTTTGGATTAAGTTGAAAATTATTATGTTTTTCGTTTAGATGATGCAGAATCGAGGATTTGCCGACAATCTAAGATTTTGTTTGTTTGGCCTTTTGTAAATATTTTACAGAGAGATAGTTATAAACTATAATGGTAGTTTTACTTAATTCCTTTTATATATATTTATTAGCTGTTAGATAATTATACCCATCTGTGTAGAAATAACTAATTTTACACTTGTAGTTTATTTTGATGTTTATTTCAGCTTTGAGATGTTAACTAATACTGTTTGAACTTCTAGAATTACATTTTCTGTTACAACTTAAAATTTGTTTTTCTTGTTTAATCTGGAATCTAAAGTTTACAGCCTGGTTAGGTTAGATTAACTTAGTTTCAGTAGGCAGTTAAATCGTATAGGACCTATCAGTCATAAATTCCCAAATTCTTTTAAAACATGAAATTTTGTCTGAAATGTACCAAACAGCCAAGTTACAGGTGCCTCTATTTTGATTTTGGTTCATTCAGAATTTCAACAACTTCTCAAAAATAAATGTAGAATTACTTTGTTTTGTTCATCCTATTCATCCTTAATGAAGAAAAAAGTACCAATATGTTCAGATGACTTTTTCCAACCATATTTTTATACATGTATTTGTAATCCAGGTGTTTCCCTGGTTACAGCCATATTGTATTTCTACTGTTAACATTGATACTGTTGATACTTTTAGAGTACCTCAAGAGTTATACTTACTGTTACAGACACAGCTTATAATTTATAGTCACTGACTCAGACTTACTGTGTTAAGCCACAATATTTATTTTGTTTTTTTTTGAGGTCATTTCAGTAAATTGTATCCTGTGAAAATCGACACATAATAATCCCTTTTGTAAGTTTCATTGGAGTAGACTAGAGTAATGGTGTTTTACCCTGCAGTCAAGATTCTTTCAAATACCGGTACCAAGGTAGTCAAGTTATTGAATGGTAGAGAAAACTGGAGTGCCTTGAGAAAACAATGACCTTTGGCAAGTGAACTGACGAACTTCCTCACACAAGATTCGCTGAAGAGGGATTCTAACCTGTGTAATAAGAGGCACTATCTTAAGACAACTTGGTCATTGAGGTTCTCAAGTTCCATAGACTTAGGTTAGCTTAGCTGTCTGAAGCACATATCTTTTGGCTCATTTGTGAAGTATGAATACATTTTTGGTGTGACAGTATTTTGGTTAAACATGCTGTTCTGTATTCAAAATATGGGACTGAGTGTAATCTTGTTAAAGAAAACTAGAAACCTTCTTCTGATTTTAACTACTGCAGGTAACTCTGTAAAAAATTAAAACTTGTTTTAAACCATACTCTAGCAGAATTAATTGTACAAGCTATTCTGTTTTCATGCTCTCCGATAGTGTCATAAAACTGCTATTCAGCTATTTTGATAATTACCAGAGTACTGATGGAGCCATTTACTTGGTAATACAATTACCATGACGGAAGATACGACCTTAAACATTATAGAAAGAAAGTTGTATGCATTAGAAAATTGTAAAATATCATTGAAAACTCAATCTCAAAGGAATCATTGAAAGTAATTTTTCTGGATATAAAATATGAATTTATTACACTAAGAAATATGACTGTTTTCATCCTGACCTAATTATATAGTTGAGGAGGATGAGAATCGGAGCATTATAATTTTTATATCATAATTACACTATTGTACAAATTATTACAAGGCCTTTTCTGATATTTTTTTGTCAGGACCCTCTTGTACAGAAAAGTTGATCTGATCCTACTCATAACACACAGACACTTGTATTTGATAAAACATTTACTAGAGTATGGTATAAATAACTTGACTGTACTAAGTGTGTCATATATAGCAATGTGGTAAGATTCTATTATTCCATGTTATGTAATACATCTTTAGTTGTGTCAGTTAATGGTAAGTACCGGTAGGTGTAACTTGATTATGCCATGTTTCGTAATTCATTGATTGGTAAATATGTCAAATACAAAACTCTTAAAGGTAGAAAATTAAATTAAACTTGTAGTGTTAATCATGCACCGAACATCAGGAATTTATTCAATAAAAGTAAAAAATAAAATAAATGAGGCTAAATATTTAGAGGTTTGCATACTATACAAAAAGTAAATCAATTAAATTAATAGAAGTTATCATAAAAAAGTTAATAAAAGTTACAAAATGATAATTTATACCCAACTGTCAAAGATAGTATTAACAGTATATTTTTTTTATTTTTTATTTTTTATTTTTTTTTTTTTTTGGTGCTGAAAATAGATTAATTGAATCTAACATGAAAGAAGTTAATTTGGGAGTAGTTAGGTAGTGTGTAATTTATATATAAATCTATTTAAATATATAAAATTGTTTTTATAATAGTGCACTATAGATCTATATATCACACTTGGTTACCGGTGTTACTATATCTACATAAATTTGAGGTGTTAAAGTTTCCTCAATCATTTTATCCTGCTGTTACAGAGTTCAATTATGCGGAGATATTGGATCAAATCTTCCTTCGTTTTATCTGGATCTTTGATCTTTGTCAGGTTTCCAGACCCGGATTACATACTGGCAACAAATTTTGTTTTTAACACTGATAACATATCTAAGTTTATGTTTTTGTAAATCGTTTAATTTGAAGAAAGCTTTGAGATCATGTAAAAAGCTGGCAATTTAAATGTGAACTTCCTTGAGTCTAAACTTTTGGTTATTTTTGGATTGAAATTGGATAATTTATTTAGGTCAGGTTTAGATTTGTTGTTTTCGTGAAGGAAGGAAAGTCATTTGAATTTTGTATTTTTAACATGAATTTCAGTCTAAAACTTTTTTGTTGTTCATGGATTGAAAATGGGATAAAAATGTATTTATATTCTGAGTCGCATTGTTTTAATTCAATGTAAAAATTAATGACGGACAACTTAGAAACACCTGAGTGTTGTTTACCTTCAGAAGCGGATTCTGCTGAAGAAGATAGGTAGGTTAATGTAATTTTAATTTCGATATGAAAAAGGTTCCGGTTGTATGAACTAACTTTTGAAACTGACTTGAAATCAGTACTAGAAAGTAGCTATAACAATTACTACATTTGTAATTTACATAGTAAATACTGACCTTTTGGAACTTTTTAGCTGTAGGGAACTTCTTACATATAACCTTAATATTAGAAATATCTAACCTTATGATATTATTATAAAAATGTTATAAAGATGTTTTAATGTTTATTTAGTTACAAATTAAGCCTAACGGTCATTACCTTACAGAATATACTTTTCATGTGATTGATATATCCATCATAAGATGTATTTAATTGGTTCCGAGTTTTAATTAAGTCAAACCTATGTTAGTTTTGGATATGGAAATGGTTTCATGGATGTTTGGTTGCAAATTGGGCTATAGCTATACAGTTATTAATACAGAAAATATTTCCGTCATATATAATTATTTTACTCATAATGAGACTATTTTAATTGTTTTCAGTTCCTACATAATTATTTTAGCATGTTGAAGTTATATAAATCTGTAGATCTTGCTGCAGTACAAGTGTTATAGACTGGTGATTTAATCGTATACAATTAGGAAATGGTCCTTCACTAATACACAAAGGTATCAATTAGGAGATGTCAGTTTTTATGATAAAAAGTGATATAATTAATTGTTATGTTCAAAACTATATATGTATGACTTTGGAAAAGTAATATGTAAATAGAAAAAAGGTCACATTGACTTACTTTTTAAGATTGAGTATATGACTTAAGTTTTTGTGTTACAAGTCAATGAATATTTATCGTTTATGAATGAAGTGAAAGGTAAAGTCTATTTATTAAAGCTGCATTAAGTTTTTCAATTTTCTGAATTTTTTTTTTGATTTTCTAAAAATATATTTTTTTAAGAATAGATAACTTCTTATCACAATCCGTGAGATTCATTTTCTAAAATTTCATTCCTTTTAACTGTAAATAAACGGAATCCTCTAACTGGTTGGTCAATGTTTAACGATGATTTTTATGAGCAGGGAGCATGCACACAGATGTATGGAAACTCCAATAAATTGAAAGTGAGACCTGACAAATTGTATTAATTGTCTGTTAATAATATCCAGATGTATTCACAATGGTGTTATGTATCCCTTACTAAGGCACAAATGACAAATTCAATGAAGTTCTATGTTTAATTTATCATATTTCACCATTTTGTAGGTTGTGTTTAAATGAACCTTTTTTTTAAAGATGTAACCTTGTTCTAATATTAGATCCCACATGCTACATGTTGCTGCGAAATAATTGTTATTTCTGTATTTATTCAAACTTTTATCGTTGAACCAAATGTAACATTGTTCATTAGGAACATCATTAATAAGATCAGCACCGTTTTAATTTTTTTCTTTGGAAAACTTAATGCAGCTTTGAATGTTTAGGAAAGATCAGATAAATTTCTCAGAATTTCATTGTTTCCAGAGAAATATTTAAGAAAAAAAAAGGTATGCCATTTATGTAATATATTCATATATATATATATATATATATATATATATATATACTTAAACTTGCAAAAGTGTTGGGTCTCGCATATAAGACCTAAATATTGGGACCACACAGAAATACTGTAGTTAGATGAACAATAAGTTCAGAAACTAACCATCTTATGATGCAACAACACATGTATAGCTATGTATAAAAGTTTTTTCTACTGCTTATTTGACTACCAGTCATGTCTTTTTAAACCCAATTTTTGGGTCGAACCCAATAAATTTATCAAAATTTATTGGGCCGTGTAAGAGAAGGCCCAATAAAGTATACATCATATACAATATAGTTGGGACCCCATATACAATATAGTTGGGACCCCTTTGTTAAAGACCCAATATTTTATATAACATCATCCAATTAAAAATATCATGTGTAGGACAACTATGGCATGTATTGCACAAAAAATGGAATTTACATTAATGTCTTCAATTATATATAAATATTTTTTCAGAGAATTTACAAAATATTACACCTCATTTTAATATATCGCGAAAATTGGTTATAATATATGTTAAATGACTGGCTATCTTCTTTCAAAATTTCAAATTTGAACAAAATCATTTGATAATAGAGTCCACAATGGTCATTTATACGTTTTTTTGTTTACAGTAAAAGTGACCATCAGATGTTGGGTCGGATGACCTGGTACAAACTTTAGTCTACCCCACCTAGGGACCTTTCACACCATATTTGTTTCCAATAGGCCAAGTGGTTTCAGAGGTGATGATTACAGTTTATGCACAGATGCCTGTTTCACTACACTATAAACTCAGCTGGCCAGTTGATCTAAAAAGAAACTTTTTAATTCTTGTGTCATGATTTGTCCATATGCAAAAGATGACATCATAAAAACTACTATTCAGCAACACCACGAATATGTTTTTAGGCACAAAGTTTAAGAACAACTAGACTGGAAATCTCTAGGTATTCAAGTTAGGTTCATTGCAAGTTATCAATGTGCTTTAAAACTGTACAATTACCGCAACAAGCACTTCAATTGTGTGCATTTCCACAATTTCTGCAACTTCACCTATAGCTCATGACCTCTCGATACAATGAAATACTCTTGATTAGGACGTTAAAACCAATTTTATCTATTGATCAACACTTCACAGATATGGCGTTTTGTTACATAAAAAGGTGTAGATATCTGGATAATCATGCTTTTCTTCCAAGTTAAAGTTTTGCTGCTGCTGTGAAAGTACAAACAAACCTGTCAATATGGGCAAATTCATACCAAGGAAACAACCATTCTTGTCAAACATGGCAGGATCACTTTGTTTACCAAGTCATGTGATACAATTAAGATATATCCAGATAAGGTAGAAGGAGATGAACCTACAGAACGATGTATCATAATCATGGTTTATTCTAGCCTAGCAGAACAATATTCTAGTATTCCTTTTGAAAAAACCTATCCAGCTTTATATTAGCACAAAGTATTATAAATTTAAAGTGAATACCAGTAGTCAAGATGAAACATGTTTGATAATTCAATATTTTCAGTTTTATAGACAGGATACAGATGAAAACTCCAATACAGAATGAAGAAAGCTCTTGGCATTTTTAGACAAACATCTGTCACTAGTAAATTCATTTTTTAAATGTGATATGTTCTAGTCAGTCACTAGTTGATCCAAACATTTAAAAATCTGGTGTTATTGATTCATTTATGAGGAAACATGCATGTTATTGCAGTGCTATGTACAGAAAGTAGAATGTTATAATATATTTTGTATGGGAAAATGCCCATTACTTGTTTTCTGTGAGTGCAAGATTTTCTGGAAAACATCTCACACAAAATACCATATCCAGTATACAATCTTTCAACAAAAATTAAAATAATAAAAAAAATATTCAGATATGACAAAAAAATTTATTCAACAGTTATAAACTAGGTAATTTGAAAATTTAACATAATGAACTACAATCTTTGAACACAATTAACTTCATAAACATAAAATACAAAAAATAATTCCTTTAAGTGACACTATAGGTTTGGAACAACATAGCTGGTCTATTTTATGTTTTTAGTAAAGTAACTTTCTGTCTCTTTCAAATTCATTGAACACTTGATCACAGATAATTATCAACATAATGTACGAACATTACGATTATGTAATTCCTTTTTTTTTAAAGTATTTAATCAGTATTATCACATTTTCTCAAAATTCTTTCATATTTCAACATTTTAACCCTAACAAGATATTATTTTTGTGACAAATAGCCACAGTTCAACATTTTAACCCTAACAAGATATGTTTGTGACAAATAGCCACAGTGGCAAAGTCTGTATTGACTCTGACTATCATGTGTGACCTTAAATCATTTACACAGCAATGATGTTGTGCATTAAGATTTGTTCTTATGTTCTTAATTTCAACAGTTGTGTCAAGTTATTAGGCAATCACTTCATGCATTGCGTAGAGAAAAAAAAAAAAAAAAAAAAAAAAAAAAAAAAAAAACAAGAGGCCCAATAGGGCCTGTATTGCTCACCTGAAACAACCTTATTTAATTTTTTGCATTTTCTTTTAAAAATAAATCCAATCAGTAAAACATAAGCGAACACATTTCTATTATTTCAAGCAATATTTATCATAAATTTCCTTCAATGGTTATGTACTTTCAGAGAAAAATTTAGGCTTAAAATAGACCTTACTTGCATATTACATAATTATTGTACAAACAAATAATTGTACAGAAAAACCAACTACATATGTTCAATTTCCCTGAAATCTTTTTTCTTTGTGTCAAATTTAAAATTGTTTAAAATTGGTACATAAAGGAACCGATAATGACCATTTAAATGATTTTGCTATTTTTAGTAATGGCAGCCAGCTTAGATTTCAGACAGACATACATGTAGCAGTTATATTTTTTAATCTAAACCACCCAAGGACCTTTCACACTAAATTTCCTTTCAATTGGCAATGTACTTTTCAGAGATTTTCAAAGATTTAGGCTAAAAATAGACTTTATTTGCATATAACATAATTCTTGCACAAACGAAAAATTGTACAAAAAAACACTTTATATATGTTTTACCCCCCAGACATCTATTTTCTATGTTTCAAATTTCAACAAAATCAGTAAATAAATAAACTCGTAATGGCCATTTATAGGTTTTTGCTATTTATGTTTATGACAGAAGCCGTCTTGGATTTAGGATTACATGTCGGAAACAATTTTAATCTATAGTTACTAAGGACCTTCCACACCAAATTTCATTTGAATTGGCCAATTAGTTTCAGGGGAGAATATTAAAGTATATGGATACCAGCATGCATGGACTCAAGCACACTTTACCAAACCATAAGCTCATCATGGCTTTGCCAGGTGAGCTAATAATAATAATAATAAAGATATAAGTTAACTTTTTAAGTTGTTATAATTATAGAGAATAAAAGATGGAACAAAATATATAACAAATACCAGTTAAATTTTGATGTGCCAGATGTGCACATTACAAAAACAATATGTCACTAAAACTTCCATACAAGTCAATAAAATCACAAACCAAATTTGCAGTAACACGAGTATTAGACGGTTTTCTCAATTTCCATATTTTTCGCTAAAAATAATCATTAAACCTGCCAATTAAAACATGACCTCAATTTATACATTCTATAGCAAATATATCACCAAAACTTCACTTTTTGTGAACAATGTTATTTAAAGATTTGCTCAGATTTATTAATCTAATTTCCCCCAAGACAAAAATGATTTTGAAAGAGCATCAATCCATTTAAAATTTAAAACTAAGGACTCTATATTTCATTCACTATAGAAAACTTTAAAACAAGTCCATCATTATAGCAAACTATAAAAATAGGCCAATTAAATCATGTAGATGTTCAACCTTTAATGATTTTCAAACATTTAATAAGAAAATAAAATCGTAGTAAAGATAAACAATTTAATGAAAAATAATGAAATCATAATTCCCAAAGATTAAAATTTTAAATGGCACCACAAAATAAATGCTCCTAAAAAAAAATTGAAAAATATCACCTTTTAGGGAGAGAGCCACACAATAAATAATTTTTCCCATTATAGTAAAATGATGAATTTTTAAAAAGAATTTTTTAAGTATTTCACCAATGATGCCTTACTGGCACTGCAGTTGTAACAAAAAATAGTAATATTTTCAAAGTTACCCACCAAAAAATTTTGTCACAAAGAAAATATTGTTATTTTTACAGAACCATTCATAACAAAATCAAGTCAAGAACTGTATAACTATTATATAAATTTGCAGCACAAAATTTTCATATGCTGTTTGCTCTGTTACACATCAACTTTTTATTTTTAATTCAGTATTAAACCAAAAATAACACAGTTATTACATGTAAGGATCAATATTAAAATTTTTGTTATAAATTTTTATGTCAGTTTAATGAATGTTATAGTATGTGCGTTACAAAAATTTCTAAAAATTTGCACTAAAATGTTTAAGTGCACAAAAGCACAAAACCAACGTGTAACCTTGAAAACAAACTTCAAAAAATAATTTCATACAGATCAATATTGGAAAGGTTTCAATAGAAAAATTCATAGAACAAATGTACAAAAGTGAATCATTATGACCTTTAATGCTCGCTTGCTCATGTTTCTTTTTTTCAAACAAAGTCAAGATTTGTTTTTGTGAGTTATTTTAACATTTCATGTGAATTCAAATAATAATAATAATAATAAAATAATTAAATAACCTGCAATTAAATTATCCTTAGAAAATACCACCATTTTTAGCCTAACATTGGCTGTCATCAATTTGTATGGATATACATTCTAAATAAAAACAAGAATCCTATGGAATTAGATGTCTCACTTGGTTATTTTTTGATCATGAAGAAATACATTTTTTAGATTCAGTATTGACACAATTTTGTGAGGTATGCATAATTAAACTATGATGACATTTATTTTTTGCATTTCAAAACCAAGATTTATCCCAAAATTGAATAAATTGTCAACAGATATTGTATATAATTTAGAAACTACTCAAACAACATATTCAATTGAATTCACCAAGATTTAGATGTAGTTTTAACATTTTCTCAAAATATGTAGTTTTTATCAGAAAAACCAACAAAAAAGTCAATGTTTCCAAATTATTCGTAAAATATATGCAAGTTCCATCTTGGTACATGATAAATTCAAAATTTCAAAACAAAACATTGAAAAATGGGTCAGCAGGAGCATTTCTCAAAATTCCTTTCTTTCCCTCTAAAACTTCATGTTTTTACCCCAAAATTAGTTGAAACATCAGTCTTATATAATACTCATGTAATCATAATTAAACTGCACGATTGAACTGTGTTTCAAATTTCACTCTAATAACAGTGTAAATTTAAGAGATATAGACTTTAACATACAACCTGCACATTTTGACAAGTCGCTGACACCGGAAAAGTAAAACCTTAGTCTCGCCTTCTGAGGACCAAAGTCACCAGTTCAGACAACAAACAGTGTACCATACCTTGTAAAATAATCAGCTATTCATCATTTGGATGGAAGAGTTACAAAATCACTGTGATTTCCCATGTTTCATGTTGTTTAATTTTTTATCTTATATGAGGCAAATTTTGTGAAGTTAAGAAAGGTTAACTTTTTCACTTTCAACAAATCAGTGTTATGAATACTTTTTCACTATTCAAGTAAGGCTTGAAATTTTTTTCAAAGCAGTTCTGTTTCTTCTTCTGTCTGCCGTCTCTTAGTACTTTTCCTATGTACTGGAAGTAAATTATAAACACTTGACCTTGAAAAGTTTAAACCCAGTTCTTGTGTCACAGAGGGTGTGGCATGATAAAATATTCCATTACACAATGCTAAAACATCCAACTGCACAATGCAATCAGTACATATCACAGGTAAAAACTTGAATGTTAAACTCCCATTCTTGTGATCTTAAGGTACTGGTATTAATTTCACTGTCACTTTTCTCAGCTTTACACAAATCTTAAACAGAAAACATTATTAAGATTATTCAGGATGAATCTTGATGATATATAACATATTAAGATTATTCAGGACAATACACATACAAATCCCAACTAAAAGTATAAAATATACATGTAGTTTAAATGCATGAACATCTTGTTTTGCTAGAAACACATATAATACAACAGCAAACAAGTACCTGATAAAACAAGGAAGCAACAATATGCAGCTAAATACAAGAAGCTAACACATTAAATGTGTAAGGACATGTATAATATGGGTGAACAGATACAGTGTAAAACAAAAGTTCACAGTTCATCTCATAACAAAGACTAAACTTCAGTAGAACATGCAGAACCAACATAAAGATGTGTTTGTGAAACATCTATGCCCCTAGTAGCAGCTGTTTATAGAGTTGTACTCTGTGTAGTCAAAGGTAACCTTTTAGTAAAGTCGCAAATGTCTTGTATAATAAAGCTAAATGCAATCAGTGCATAGCACATGTGAAAACTTGGATATATCTCTCTGGGTGCTAAGTAATGAATTATCTCCCCTTAGACCCAACCAGAAGTATATTTTGAAGAAGATCAGAAACTGTAATAATTATTTTTGAAAAACTTGTTATTTTTTGTCTTACGATGTACATCATTAAAATTTTGCCTATCTGTTGTAATATTATTGAAGATTATAAAATAACAATCATTTTAATGAATTTTGTACATTGTATAAACCAAATTCATAAAATAAAATTTAATTGTGTAGGAAATGATCTCTCATCAAAATACCTTACTCAGTGAAAAAAGTAATGCATAATATGCCAAAAGTAAGCCATGTCATCAATTCCAAGAGAGTCAATATCTTAAGTCATGAAATCGAGAAATTACAAATATTAAAATCTGCTTCAAAATATTCACGAATGTCCAATAAAGTTGCAAAAGCAAAGATAAAAATGAGGTCATTACTATATATCACTATCACAATTATTGCCATGAGGAAATCCACGACGATGTTTGGAGCAACAGAAGAAAATGTAATATCATTAACTTGGTATTCAGAACAGTCTCTTGTGTGTTTTCTTTATCAAAAAAAAAAAAAAAAAAAAAACAATGTTAAATTTTTTTGAATATTTCTGTCTGATGAAAAATATCTAAAATAGTAGTAAAAGCAAAAAAGGAAAAAAAAATACATGTAGGTTATTAGCTTGAACCTTTTACTTTGCAACATTTTAAAGTTCATTTGAAGAAAATGCAAAAATGAATACCCTATGTCACTATATGCTCAAATAGTCGAGTTATAACATTTTAAATCCATTTTAAGAAAATTGCATAACCAATTTTTTGAGTGACTTCTATGAAATAAACAAACTTTAGACTAAAGACTGAGTTTTTTTTCACAAATATTTTCAGTCCAGGTCACCTTGACCTAGTTTATGTAGCCATAGCAACAACATGAACAAACCTGAAATTTAGTATAAAGATATGGGCTTAAACGATATTTTCATTGCATGGTCATACATGTACATGTAAACATATATGTACATGTAAACATATATGAGCTCGTACATGTGTACATCATTCCCTTTCCATCATTTGCAAAATAGGTAAACACAACACAATATAGTATGCATTTCATACCTGCTACTGAAATATCTGACAAACTCATTCCTTTATAAGTATGCACATCCCCTTTCTCCACTGCAATCAAAAGCTGCAACACCTTAAAAAAAGAAATAAAAGTAGAAGAATTACATGTATGTTGCAATAAAACACATTTTTAAGTTCCAAAACATTTAAATACAAATTTACTTTTTTTATTCATAGTTTAACACTTCATGAGCAGTTTAACTCAACCAAGGGCTTCTTTCAATCTTGAACTTTGTAACATTTGGCAACTAATTTTAAATGATACAACAAGAGATGAAATGAGTTATTGGGTGCCTATTTATCATGTAAAGTTATGGCTGTTATAAAAGTGTTATAACTTAAAATACTGTGCTAAAAGAATAAATTAGCAAAGTTCAGTGGTATTTCCTTGCATATCCAATTCACTGAACTGTTTGAGCATATTGAAAGCTTTTTAAAAATTCAAAATCTGATCATATTTTGACTTGTCATGAAGATGCTATGACAAAGCTTGAATAAAAAAATACCAGTTTTTATTATCAAAAGTATGTAGGAATACTTCAGTGCATACAGATAATGGCAAATATGGTACTCTGATTTAAATTTGTTACCTGTCCCACCTCTATTAATCATATAGCAAGTACCCCAAACATGATACAGTGGTACCTTTTTTGATAAACAAATTAATGCTTTATACCAGTAGGGAAAGAGTTTAGTTAATATTTAAGCAAATCAGAAGGCTAATGCTCAAATACACAAAGGAAGCTGTTTTATGATTTACCAAGAAAAAAAATGTTTATAAACATACCACAGACATTTTTTGTGTTGAATCGGATAATCTTTAATTCTCTGTGTGGGTTTTGACACCATGACCCAAATACGTTGCCAGCATTTCTTTTTCATTCTCATTCACATCTAATATCTATAAAACATAAAGAGTGAGTGAATAAGATACTGTTTAAAATCACATCAGCATTAATACAGCTTTTCTCATCTAGAAAATTTAAAGGTACAAGAGTACCAAAAAAACATTCATGTCATAATGAAAAGAATAAAAGAGTATCAAAATAATGCTTAACAGATAAAAACTAGTAATAGTTTTAAATAAAATGTTGGATTAAAAAAAATTATTGCATGTCAAGTTTATTCCCTGAAGAACATCAAAACTTTGATGTCCACTAACATTGTTAAAAGGATCTTGCTAAATAAAACGTATCCCTTTGTAAGTACAAACTAAAAAGTAGATACTGTCTAGCAAAATGTGTTGGATTATATTGTTGACCTTGACAGATTAAGGAGATTCGAATTCTACACCTAAATGCTATGTCTTTTCTTATGTAAATTGTTATGAAAATTAGAAGAAAAGTGCCCTAAGTCACCTTTATTTTGAAACAAAAATATCCAAAAGCACATTCCATAACCTTTGCGTATATGTCTTAAATTTTCAAAACTGAACACTATCATGAACACTAACCTGAAATACAGTGGCAATATATTTCCTCAAGGACCTTGAATTTATTTGCTCTGGGTAATTTATTCCTGGGCACATAGTAACATATTTCTTTAAGCTCTGTGTTTACATTCCATGGTGAGACAGCATTTAGCCTTGCAAATATGTATGGATTTGTGACTGGAATGCCAACCTCAGAAATTTATAAATACATCTATTGCTCTCTTTCCATCTTGGGATAAAGAAACAGATGCCTCAGTGTTTTTCCTAGACTATAGGCTAAAGGCTGCAGCAATAGTCATATCCATTCTGAAATATTGAAAACTGAAATTTAAACATAGAAAATGTTGATTTTAAAATGTATCTCATTCTAGTCATCATTTAACAATTATGTACCTGTAGCAGTATACAGGTAGTTCTGAAATTATGCCAGAACAAGAGATATTATGCTTGATTAATTACTTATGGTTACTGCTTACAATACACATCTGAAATATCCGATTTTACCATTAATACAAATACCAAAACATCTTTAACACTACAACCTTTCAAAATTCACACAGCCACTTTCCACCTTTTTTTAAGTCCTGAATATGAAACTGTATATATATCATACATAGTGGTTCTTACATAGGACACTTACATAGTTTTAAATTTTGTTCCAGTACACAATTTTGGCTAAGTTATGTCTTGAACTATGAAATAGCTTCTTCAGGCTTTTACAAATAAATCCAGGAACTAATATTTTATGGAAATTTAAAGTCCATGTCCCATAATTTTGTTGAAAATCAGTGAACCAGAATCAAACTCTGTAACTTATTATGGTAGACTTGCATACCAAATTTGATTTCAATATCTGCAAGTTTTTAAAAACAAGAGGCCCAAGATGGCCCTAATATGCTCACCTGAGTTTAAATGTAACTGGTATGTCTTGATAATACCTGGTTAAGTCATAACATGTTGCCTCAATAGAAGTGGTTTCAGATACCATTATTTTTATTGTTTTGGTTTTTAATTATATAGGTCACTGTGACCTACTTTTGGTAGCCAAAGCGATCTGACCAGTAGTGTCTGAGAAGAAGTCTTTTGATGGATGTATGGATGGATGGCAGAGTTCTTATCCATAACAAAAGCTCACATCAGCAATTTTCAGATCCGGATTTAAGACTTTACAGATTTGACACATTAATTAAAATATTTTTAAAAAAAATTGTAAAATTCAACTGCAAATTATTTTAAAAAAATTGTTCAATTAATTAAAATAATGTCACATAACAATGATTTTGTAAACAAACAAAAAAAAAAAAAAAAAAAAAAAAAAAAAAAAAAAAAAAAAATTTCAAGGTTTAAGCTAAATCTACATATCAGTATCACATGTACCGTATTTCAAAATTAATAATTAACTAAAAAGTAAAAATTAATAACATCTCTTCCATGCACCATTGTAGGTCATAAAATTCAGAATTAAAATAATAATAATAATAATAATAATAATAATAAGTGGCCTCACTGGAATTTGAACCCTCGACCCTTGGGTTGCAGTATA
>CM056600.1:1482029-1555169 GCA_029721355.1 Tegillarca granosa | reverse complement strand
GCAGAAAATGACGTAGCTATTGGAGAAGCTGCCTTTGTCAGTTTTAGAACTAATACATTGGGTAAGGTATAAAAAATGGTATTCGAACACACATGCACACACCACACATACAGAGAGAGAAAGAGAGAGAAAGAGATAAAGAAAGAGAGGAGAGTTGAGTAATGGTGTTTAATGTCCCATCAAGAATATTTCACTTATATCAAGAAGTCGCCAGCTACAGGCGAAAGTGTGGGAATTTTAGCCTGTTCGTTGCGCTGATGGCATTATACAGCAGGGGTCTTTATCGTGCAATGCCTACCGAGACACGGGACCTCGTTTATTTTAGGTTCCCATCCGAAAGAACTGTAACTTTCATTTGTAATGCCGAGTGCTTGGCGAAATAACAGTCACTACCCACTTGGGTCACACCCGGTCGGGGTTCGAACCCCCGACCACCCACTTACGGAGCGAGCACTCTATCAACTGAGCTACAGCAGTGTGTGTGTGTGTGTGTGTGTGTGTGTGTGTGTGTGTGTGTGAGAGAGAGAGAGAGGAGAGAGAGAGATAGGAGAGAGAGAGAGAGAGAGAGGAGAGAGAGAGAGAGATGTATATCTGTTCCGATAAAGTGCTTTTGTAATTTTTAAGCACTCTATCTATATAAGAAATTAAAGACTTTAGACAACAAAATATTGCATGTTTATAGAGTTTGATAAAGGCAATGTTTACACCAACTCTACACCAACCTTGTATAGTGAAAAGTTCGAAAGGATTTATGCGTACATGACAGAATAAATATCTTAACGACATTTTAACAAACTATATTTAACAAAGCTTAACATAATACCCTGATTCTGAGTACTGTATGTATTTGTAGTCGTTTTTTTTCAGATCGAGTATATCCTCCAAACAGAAGAAGTAGGGTGTTTAAGAATGTTGATGGTTCTAACACGCTACAGTTGTCGTGGAATGAACCAGCTGTGGCTGTAAGCGGCTACCGTATTTTCTACAAACCACTTACGCAGATGTATACTGGGAAATGGAGAAAGCTTGATATTCCGCCCTTACTGTCTGTAGATATACCTGTTAAGGAGCCTTTATCTACAGTGTTCGGGTATTACGTCATTGCTAACACTACAACGACTGGTTCTACATCAATATCTAATATTAGTAAGTATAAGGATTTTTTTCTAGATTAATATGAAGACCCTGAGACTTCCGGTACAAAAGTAACGATACAACATTAAGATTCCCCCTCGCTGCCTTATTGTTTTAGACGATATAAACCTATATAAAACCATTTAGATACTTGGGGGATATCATCGCACTGGAGTAAAACATGTACAATAGTGTTGCCGTTGCAAAATGTTGCAAAAAAAGTTGACACAAGTTAGTGAGCTTTACAAAAAATTTTGTTGACGCAGACTCTATACACTCATGAGGTATGGGCGTTACCTAGGTGTCCCATTGGTTAATAGGAAAGGATAATCAGATACAAGTCTATGAATTAATAAATATTTCCCTGTTTTGTAAAATAACGCTACTATTCTTCATTTATGTTATGTGACCCAGCTCAAGATTCAATTTTAGTCCTTTCAGTTATTGTTATCTCATATAAAATGTTGGAATCCCCAATGTATAAGGTTTTTCATGATATTCTTTTAACTTGTTTAAGCTTTATAGCTTACTATCGAAGACAAATATACTCATTATGGATTTTATATGCCCTGGATAAGATGGCACGGATATCAACAAGAATTACACGGATTTAAATGTCTAGCCTGGTTAGTTTTTGATCGAGTAGAAAAATACATTACTTTAACATAAACTTTCACATTTTGACACACCGCCGACACCGGAAAAGTAATACCTAAGTCTCGCCTTATGGCATTGCCAGGGTCGACAAAAATCAAATAGTAATTTTTGTCTGCGTAATGATTGATATTGTTCTGGAAATAAATCGATTTCACAAAATATTAAGCATTTTAAATACATTTATACATTGATTTAGGCCTATTAAATATTTTGCAGTACATTTTTCTCCATATTTAGGTACCGGAAGATCAAGACAGTCCAACGCTGGACAAACCAATAAGAATACCGTAGACCAGTTAAACGATCTTTTGATAACCTACCTGAACAAGGCACCAAAGCTCTGGGCATTACAAGCTGGAATTAATGCAATGGCACCATCATACTTTGGAAAATAAACACAGGAATTATACATTATCTAATAAGTAATTATATATTCATGCTACAACATTAAGTAATTGCATACGGAATACGTTTTTAGCAAGCACACTCTAAACTTTTTCCATCATTTATTCAGTCTAAGAATGACATTGTAAAGTTTGGTAACACATTGATAAATTCTTATGAAGAAGACCAAAGTTAAGATAAGTATAGTATACCTGTGGTAATTATAGTATACCTGTGATAATTATAGTATACCTGTAATAAAATAATAAAGGCGTCAGTTTTCTGAACCATTAAAGACATTATAATAAACAGTAATCATCATGAGATATAATGATAGAATATACGGATATTCTAGATATAAGATCCATGACGTTTATCTTTTAACTTTTATAATCAGTGTGTATATACAGTTGATTCATTCTTGCTTTATGTAGTTTGTATGTATTTTGTACATTGTTTCAATCTCTTTCAATAGAAAATGCAATAAAGTTGAAATAACAAATGTTACTTACTGCAACATAAAAGAGTTCCAAGGGAACGCTTTTAGATAACAAAGGACAATTGATTTATCACTACAGCTTGGCTTACAATGCTGTGGCCCAAATTGCTAAACATAAAGAGCCTCCATAGAATTCAGAGTATTTAAATTAATTTGAAGGAAATACTAAAGAGAGTTCGATCCAAACATTTTCAAGTTTTTATGATTTTTTTTATTTATTGTACGTGAAGATCCAGTCGTGCTGCATTCTTGGCACTTTAATATATTTCTATCTGCGCTAGTCCTAGAAACGGTTATCGAGACAAACATTTACTTTAACAGTTTCTTTATCTCATAAACTTTCAAATGGCCTTTTCTTACTTCTAGATTAGAATGAAGCTATAGTGTTATATTTACAATTGCTATTATCTTTCTTTCTATGACTCTATTACTCTTTTTGTGGTCATATGTTATGAATGCTAAATGACCTTTCTTAACTTTTGGCGTCATAGCGTTGGGCTATTCCATTTTGACGATGTGGAGGTTGGCGGTTAACTGACATATAAAAAGGTGATTTTTAGGATATATCATCTGAAATTGAACTAAAATTGTTAAAGAAATTGTATATATAAGTTCGCCGTTCATGTAAAATTTGCGACTGCCAACTGTCGTTCATAACGCATGAACACTGACAAAAAGAATGTCATTTTTTAATTATGTCTAAATCAAGGTTCTTTGACTTTATTGAGGTTGTCACTTCTGTGAAAATAGAATCAACTAGAGTTCCTAGAGAACCCCTCTGAACTTCGGAAAGCGAGCTGTCAAACTTTCTCACACTAGGATCTGAGAGGCAGTGATCCGTAAGCGCGCGCTTTACACCATTCGGTTTTCGAGGTCCCCTCCTACGGGAGAGTGGAAAAATGGTTTTTTTACGCTCCAGTTAAGATTATTTCACTTGTTTCGAGGCGGTGAGTCTTGGGATAGTGGAGAAAACCGGTGTGCCCGGAGAAAACCAATGACCTTCGGCAAGCGAACTGACAAACTTTCTCACACTAGGATCTGCCTAAGTGGTATTCAAACCAAGGCGGTGAGGGGCACTGTGATCCGTAAGCGCGCGCTTTAGACCACTCGGTTGTCGAGTTCCTCTCCTATTGGAGGAACAATTTGGATAAATTACGGATTATAACTGACGGGTTGGAAACTTTTTGTTAATACACAAAACACAATCTATGAATAAAATTTTATTATCAAAAATAAATTACACAGATAAATACAAGGCAAGTAAGTAAAGGCACACACGCACACACCCACTTAAATAAGCTTATAACCATCGTTTGTTAACAACAATGTCGGATTACATCCGTCGTTCGTTTTGTGGTTTATATAAGGTTTCGCTGATGCCCATGTTCGAGCTTCATGTGTTTCTTGTCAATAAAACACAGTCCATGTTAATATAATAAGCAAGTTGTACATTTGACGTTAAAGATATCAATTGTGTACAAAACATACATATATAATAATGCGTGTGTGTCTTTAATTTACATAATTTATACAGATAGATTAAAAATTAACTGTAAGTCAGTGAGTTTGGATTTATTTGTAGGATAATATTGCACTTTCTTCAAAACTCGAAATATTCTTCCTCTCGAATTACCGTCTTTCTTTTAACTTCCGATGTTTTACTTATTTTAAGATTCCTGCAATGGAATAAATATGTATTGTTAGATCACACTTAATCATAAAACTGTTCATCTTAATTTTCTTCATACTGGTAACTTTTCAGTCAACCCATGATGGTGCCAAATAAATAAATAAAAAAGAAGAAGAAGAAATACAATGAATTTGAATATGTTGTAAAAATATTACGTTCTAGCATACCTAAAATTTCCAGATCAGCCATACGTTAGGGTACTTTGAATTTATAACAAAGTTATTCTGAATTACATAATAAAATCAGGAAGAGTTTGTTACTTAACTAACATCAAACAAGAAGTACCCTGGTTTTCAAAATAAACTCGGGCAACACGGTGCCTTTTCTAAAACAAATTGTTAAGTGTCACTTTTGAATGCACTATTTTAAATATTTATAATATTGTTTGTGATCTACTTACGATTATCCGTTAAAATTTCTCCTCCGTCCAAAATTACGCAATAAAGCTCTTTTGTCAAATTCTGAAAAATTAAATTATAAACGTTTATATGTTAATATTTATATAAAAAAAACTAGTACATACATAATAAAAAACTGATATGAATATCTGGACTTAACCTTGGTTATCCGAATACGTAAGTTGAATGTGAAATAAGTGCTAGTCATCGTGAAGTATTCAATGAGGCAGAGGTCATAAAGAGCTTATCTATAAGAACTCATTATATATAGGATGGGATCGTGTTTTTTAATCATTTAATGTTTTTTAATAAAAAAAAAGACATAGCAAAAGGAGAGAGAGAGAGAGAGAGAGAGAGAGAGAGAGAGAGAGAGAGAGAGAGAGAGAGAGAGAGAGAGAGAGAGAGAGAGAGAGAAACTCACTTGTTGTAGGGGCCTCAGTTGTAGTTGTAGATGACGGTGCTAAACGTGCTGCTAGACCTTGTACTGTAAATAGAGAATGTAATAACTGTCATTGCTGAATTCATATAGAATGTTTGTCATTGAAACCGTAAAATACGGTTAAATACCTAAGTGTACTTGACAATAACCAACTGAATTAAATAACAACAAAATACCAAATAAATAAATAAATAAATAAATAAATAAATAAATAAATAAATAAATCAATCAATCAATCAATAAATCAATCAATCAATAAAACATGATTCATATTTATAATATCAAACCACTGATAATAAAATAACAGGGCAAAAATCTAATGAAATATTGGTATCTCCTAAAATATGAAATATGGTTTTTAAAAAATGCCATGGTAATTTACTTTCATGGCACGTTGGAAAATAAGGACTTTATATAGTTACAATTAAAGCATTTCTTTGTTTGTGTTTTATTTATTTCTTAATCAGATACTATGAATTACGTTATAAAAGTACTGTGAGGGGCGGAGTAACACTCCTCTTCTCATAACAACAGATTACTTATAACCAAATACTTTCATTAGTAAATACTTACGACTTTTAAGTAATGCCTCGCCAGTAAGGCCTTCAGTTATTTTTCCAGCTTCGGTTCTAGCGGCAGCTGCTGCTTGAGATTGTGCCGGTGTTCCTTTATTTTGTCCTGATTGTTTTGGTGTTTGTTTATTCTTATTTAACAGTCCTGGTGTTTTCGGTGGCTGATTTTCTTTGACTGTTTTAGCAGCTGAAAACGATATCAGATCATTAATAATAAACAAAAGAAAAATGTGGTGTTGAGTTCTGATTAAATTTGTGATCAACAGAATTAACCCAGTTTTCAATTTCTAATATTTAATCAAATAAATAAATAAATAAATAAAATGAAAAAAAGAAGAAAAAAAATACTTGTTATCCTTGAAAATAATTTATCACTTATTAAATTATAGAATAAGTATACATTAATTTTATTTTCAAATAAAACAACACATTCACGTTATGTGGAAACTAACGAGAGAGAGAGAGAGAGAGAGAGAGAGAGAGAGAGAGAGAGAGAGAGAGAGAGAGAGAGAGAGAGAGAGAGAGAGAGAGAGAGAGAATTACCATTTGAAACAGCTTGGGGTCCTGGATCTGCTTCTGGGTGTGCTGAAATTAAAAATAAGTACGATAAAATTAAAGAGTTTACTCTCATACATGTTCGATGTTGATGTAATTTATAAAATTACTTTGCCTGCCTCAACAGTATCATTCTTTTAAGTCTAATAAATTGAATTTGCGATTTAACATTTAACGTTTTTATTTTCCTCTTTTTCCATATTGTTTCCTAAACGACCGGACATGTATATTTAATGATTATTAAATAAAAATGAACAATTAAGCTAAAGCCAGATTTAAGAGTATGCAGGTGTAACACAGGTAAGTCAACACCATACGAAAACAATCGTATTTGTAATTTACCCAACAATTATCGGGAAAAACTGTGCCATTTTAGTCAAATATTTTCTAATCTTACTGATTATACAACACATTCCAAGACATTTAAAACAGTATATATTAACAAGTGTACTAAAACATTTTGTGAATATATATATTTCCTTACCTTCAAATAACCCTGCGATGCCTCCTAAATCAAGTTGCTGGTTTGATCCTCCTTTGCCACCTATATCAAACTGGCTATTACCAATGGGAGGTATTAAAGGATCGTTTGGATTTACAGGACCAGTGTTGCCTGCAGCTGGTGGAAGATCAAAAAGTCCGGCTTCAAAGTCTGCTAAAAACGCATCTAAAGAATCGGTTGTACTTCCGGCACCGGTACCCTGATCTATAGGAGGTAAAGGTGGAAGTAAATCCGTGTTTGATCCATGAATATTACCCGCCGGCAAATTATCTACAGGTGGAATAAGATTAGAATTAGATCCAGCTGTTGCGCCTGCACTCGACATGGAAGTGGATGGACTTCCGGGTAAATCTGGAATAGGTGGCAATCCAAATAAGTGGTCAAAGTCTGTAGGAGGGAGATCCGTTGTTTGTTTGGGCAGAATGCTATTTTGATTTAATCCACCTGGTAATGGTAACTTGTCTTTGGTAACTTCTCTGGTATAAGTGGATTATTTAACCCAGGCAGACCAAGTTCAGGGGGAATTTGTCCGCCGTCTAATCCACCGGCTTTCCACAATATATCAGGTTTATTCAAAGCATCTGTATTTCCTGTTTTGGACTTGTCAATAGGTTTGACAGGAATAACTGGCACTGTTTGTCCCTTTTTCGTTTGGGTTCCTACATCAAGACCTAAAGGACCAAGAGTAACTCCGGAAAAAATAGGTGGCAAACTATCATTAGGGTTCCATCCAGCATCAGGTTGTCCCGTTTTGAATTTATCAGTGGGTTTTGTTTGCCCTATTGGCACAATTTGTCCATTAACTGGCCCTTGGTCACCAAGTCCATCTAAAGGTCCAAGCGGACCATTAAGGTCTAAACCACCCGGTACCAATGGGGGCTGCCAATCATTGGTGTTTTGGTCGACTATTGGTTTGTTTTCTTTTGGTTTTGGTAAGTTTCCTTTCACAATTGGAGTAGGTTTCGGGTTGTGAACATTTTGATTTCTAAATTGATTTATCAACGAAGGTGGTAGTATACTATCTAAAGATGACCACCCAAAGTTTTGAATATTTCGATCAACATTACTACCACGTGGTCTATTACTAACCGGATGTCGCCTGCTGTTGCCTACTTGTCTTACTTGAGATATATCAACAGTGTCATGTATAACAGGGTCAACAACATGCGGATCAGCGCGGGATGCAAATCTGTCATTTACGATTGGTTGAAAACGTGAATCGAATCTGTTATCTCTAATTCTGTCATGTCTATTTATTTGCTGTAGATTTGGATCAAACCCGCCATGTATACTGGACCCTGTATTAGAGACTTGATGGTGTAGATTAAATCTGTTATTTCGTAGTCTTTCTCTTTCTTGTCTATTGACCGGATATCCTGAAAATAATATGCACTGCTGTTTAAGATAAATTTGTACTTGAATTATAGAGTAAAAAAAACAAGGTTCTGTTTGCGTTAAACATTTAAGTATTTTTATAGATGATTTCAACAGGTTTTGTTTAATAAGTTCTTAGAATCTGGTATCACCAAAGTTAGCATTTTAGATAAACATACTAACATACACGTATAGAATCACTATAAAGACTAAGTACATCGAAATGTTCATTACCTGTGTTCCCACATATAAAAAAAATGTATCTCAGATTACAGTGTCTATAAATAACATATAGATTATCAATATTAATAAACAACAACAAATGACAAAACATATAGAACACATGTAAATATGTGAGATGTAAGAGCTGTCATGTAAAAATTTTGAATTTTTATGAAATAACACATTCAAAAGTAGCATATGACAGAGTTACAAAGTAAGTTATAAGCATGATGTTAAAAAAAATAAACTTTAAGATTTAGCATCATAACGTCTATTGCTGACAAAAATTTTACTGGGTAAGTTTTATAAAATGTTTAGAAGACATGTACTGTTCAAATAAGCAATGACGCCCATAAGTATTTTTTTCTTGGAAAACGTCAAATAATTCTTTCTTTCAAATTTGGTAGATATACAGCTGTGCCGGTAAGATAGAACTTCAGTTATTATTTAATTTAAACCCAGACAACGTGCTAGAGAGTGTTATTGACCGTTCCGATAAATCGCGACACCTGGCGGAAGAGTTATCGCCGATTGAAGAACATGGCGTCAAACGTGGATAACCTTGACAGAAGTTTTCGGAATCGATCTCTTCTTTAAGTCCTCCAAGACATTTATCATCTGTTTCATATTTTAATATAATCAATCATATATATAGACAATAGTTTTCCTAAGGTGGTTCTTGTCTTTAGGTAATTATTCCAAATGTATAAAAAAGTAATATATTACTCATCAAATGATCAATATTTTTCTCTGAGAGCTTCGATTTTTTACTGGTTTTTTTTTTTTTTTTTTTTTTTTTTTTTTTTTTCATTTTAGGTAAAAATTCGTGTTTTCTTTTACTTTTATAGAGATATAAAATACTGCACTTAATATCATAATTGTGACTTTATTAGTTTCGGATATTTTTGTGGATACTGAAATAAAATAAAATCTCGGCATTTTTGTTGGAAATTGTTTTAAGTTCCAGTTGGAAATTTTAACCTGGTTACAAATGAATAGACAATATATATAATAAGAGACTTTAATTTGTGAAAAACAGAATGTTAAATATATGATAAAATGTAAGTTTTATTAAACTAATTGCAATTATTCTTTTTATTTGTGAATCAACATTTTACTTGTGATATATATATATATATATATATATATATATATATATATATATATATATATATATATATATATATATATATATATATATCACCAGTAAAATGTTGATTCATAATATCATTATTATTATTATTATTATTATTATTATTATTATTATTATATCGTATGATAAATAATTGTAGTCTGTTAGATGTTATAATTTGTCATAAGTTGTAGACTACAGACTGACCTTTAGTTGACCAGTAGAATACTTTTTGTCATGTGATATTTTAGAATTTTTATCAAAACAATTTATTAAGAAGCTAGAACACATGACATTTTGTCACACATTTGTTTTGTGTATAGATCATTATATATAAAATTCGGAACATATTGTTAACTTTATTATTATTATTATTATTATTATTATTATTATTATTATTATTATCATTTTTAGCCTTTTGGTGTCTTCGCTTCTGACTTAATATAAAATACATTACTAAGGTCAAATTACTTACATTTAGAACAAAATAGATATAATTATATGTTTAAAACTTACTTGCAAAACATACAAAGGCCAAGTTAAGTAAAACTCCACTTAGAATTAAAGTGTTCATACTGCAACGACTAGTTCAAACAATACTAAAGAAAATAACATATATTTAACTGATAACAGCCATAAGTATGACGTATTTACATATAATTTGTAATCTTATAATGATAAAAAGGAAATAATCCCTGTTAGCAAATCATATGCTGCAATATAAATAGGGATGAACAAATGCTCGCTTTCCTTGGAGCAATTTACGTAACTGCGGCTCAATTAAGAACAATACGTCAATTTCTTCGCACGACTGGTTTTAATGCATTGTTGTTTTTTTTTGTGTTGTGACAGTTATGTCTGTGGCAAAATGGCGTCAAGATAAATGATTTTCATTTGCTGAACAAGACATTATACGTATGTCGGACAAAAATAAATATTAAGACAGATCTGGTGCTGATACGTCATAAAAACACGTATCTTAACTACGGTAAACCTCGTTATAAAATAATACATTATCTTACCTGTGAGGATAGACTTGGACAGACTTTTACCTGGTGATCAGCGTCAGAAATATATGTCATTTTTACAAAAGGAAAAAAAAAAAAAAACGAAAATTTATTTTCATTTTTCTTTAAATGATGTTAGTAACGCATTTACGGTTAAATAGGAAATAAATAAATAAATAACGATTTTAATAAAATGATAACATGACATGCAATTTTTACCACAGATAACAATACACACGGTGATGAGCGGTCACGTGGTAAATCGTTGGATTTTATCCCTGTTATTACGTTAATTTTTATACATAAACTAGAATTAACCCCCCCCCCCAAAAAAAAAAAAATAAATAAATAAATAAATAAATAAAAAAAATAAATAAAATTGAACAATTATCATATTTATTTGTTTAGTTATTTATTTTTTAAAATTATTTTTTATTCATTTTAAATTTTTTTTGTTTAAATTCAAGATAATTTCAAAATAATTGAGATGCTTTTGGCAAAGGTTGATCAAATCAAGTGGTTTTAAATCACAGCCAATTCTATATTTCATGAATGGCAAAAAAGTAATATCGAAAACACTGCAATGTATATCCGGTGTACAGTGAAATCGTCTGGCGCTATAATATTGCCAAAGTTTGTGTAAAATAGGCAGAATATCAAACTCTGACATTGTCCATTTATTTGAATTTTGAACGCACCTTTTGTAGATTATGCTGCTGTCATATACCTTTTCTCTTAAAAAATTACCATTCAATACAATTAAAAAATCCTATAGTCTTTTCTTAAACCATTTGTAAACATATTGAATGTCAAAATTAAAAAAAAAAAATTTGACAATGTCAGCATCATTCCCCACCTAAAATCATGCATTCGATTGTGACTAAATCACGGCTGTTTTAGAGTTATAACATTTATAGCTTTGTATAATTTACTTTACCTTGCTTTATCCAAATCTTTGAAGGATTGGACATCATCATAGGGTTTTCAAATCATAAGCGATTGTTTTCTTAAAATGCAAAGATTTGACATAACATAAGACAGTAAAATATTACAGTGTTCATTGCGTACAATGCTGTCACGGTCACTCTTACAAAGTTTTGTCATGCATACAAAGTTCTGAAAACTTTACGAAACGAACCCTTAACTTTGCAAAGTATCGAACTGAATGAAGAGGGAGAGAACAAATTACAGATATATGGAAGAAAATACAGAATGAGCTGAATCTACATAAAATGTAAAGAGATACTCAAGTATCACAGGATTTGTTTATCAGTGGTCATGCGATAGAATTTCTGAAATCACACAGCAATGACGTTTGTCTTTATGGTTAATGCCTGCTTCAGAAAGTGACGTTTCTTGTTAATTAAGAAAATAACAAAATATACATTTTCAAATTTTAGAATTTTTAGTATTTTAAAATGCTTTGAACAACGATATAAAGTAAAATAAACCTTAAGTTATACAGTTGACTTAATGGGTATCTTTAACAACAAATATCAACCATTGTGCTTTAATGAAGAAAACAATGACAAAACATTTGAAAACACGAGTTATGTCCCTTACATTGTCACGTTCTTTAAAATAAGAGAAAAATGTGATAGAAAAAAAAACAAAAATAGAAGCAACATAAAAACCATCTAAAAATTCGAAGATATTTAAAAGATGCTATTTTTTTTACTTTTATCTTAAAGATAATGACGATGTAGGGGACATAACTCTTGCTTCCAAATGTTCTGATAGATTAAAGTAGAATGGTTGATATATGTTATTAAAACCGCCGATAAAGTAATGACGTCTTAGAGCCACAAACAACAAAACATATTTTAATTGATTAAATCCTAGTTATGACAATATTTGGATTTGATTTTCATACGGTATGTACTAGGAAATCAGTTAACTTTTGACCAATCCAGTTTTCTATACATCTCATAATTACTAGCAGTCTCTGGTATGAAAAATCTAAACTTGAACTTAAAATAGAATTTAAGAGAACCACTTAGACTTTCAGAAAGTACTTGTTTTAACTGGAGATTTGTAAAAGAAAATCATGGTCGATTTAACGTGAAAAATTGTCAACATTTATACACTTTAACAGAAGGGTTGTTACATCCGTGTTGTCAATGGTAACGAATCACGTGTAAACCGTTGCAATGATATAGTGTGGCTTGAGGAAATTTACGACATATATTTGTGCCGCATTAAAATATGGTCTGAAAATGCGATACGATAATTTATCTATCTTGCCTGTCAAAGTGTGCATTTCGAATCTAAACTCGCTCAAATGACTGAGGTAAGTACACAATATATGTAAGTTTGTCAGTGCTAGTAATTACATCATTGTATGACTTTTCTCGTTTCCTTTTTCAATACGTTGCCACGCATGTTCCATGTTTCTCATCACAAATTGCTGATATGGCATTAAAATACGTTACAGCCAACATTCCATCGTAAATTTACAAAATGGGCTTGATATCAGCTCGATATATAAATAAATGTTTCTGAATGAGCTTGTTTATTAATCACATAAAGATTAATATACTATATGAATTCTGCACTTATACACAAACAAAGAACAATAATCTGATTTTTAAACAAGTCATCTTTAATACTGATAACGAAGTTGTTGTAAAACTTCTATAAACAAAAGCGCAAATATTCCATAAGAAATACATTGTATAAAACCAAAGCTACAAAGACAATAACTTTACCAGTACAGATGCACCTAAATTCAGTACGGAAGTACCGAAATTTAGTACGGAAGTACATAATCTCAGTACGGAAATACCGAAACTCAGTACGAAAATACCGAAATTCAATACGGGAGTGCCCAAATTCAGTACCATGTGTACAGATTTAAGTTAAATGTCCCAAAAATGATTTGGTCGTTGCATTTTAATAATGCGACTATGACGGAAAACCATAATTCATTTTAGACATATCTCTCAGGCAATTTTCTTAAAGCACTCCTTCTTATTTCTTATGTTTGCAGATGCAGTAACGGGAATCCTAATTTCAAGATACTATTATAATATATTTTGTCATTACAACCAACTTTTATGTTACACTGTGTAACATTAAAGTCGATAAATCACTGATGACGTTTACACCTTATTTTGAAGTTGTACTTCTGAAGTATAATAATTGTTTAAAATAAAAAGTGCAAAAAATGCAAAATTTTCAGTTCAGTTTCGATTTATCTTCGTGAATGTTTTACTTCCAAATAAACCGCCTATCATATATACCACATGTAACACCCAAAAAAATTGTAAAAATATCCATTCATATATATATATTTATATATATATATATATATATATATATATTATATGATTTCAAAATGGCATACTGGATTTTTCTTTAAGAAACAGCTTTTAAGTACTTTTTGTTGTACATTAAATATTAATTTAAATAATAGAATATATTCAAATTATCCACAGCAATACAAACTTTGTCTGCAAAGCCATCACAAAAAATGAATCAAAGCACACAATATAAGCAGCCCGGCAAAATGTGCAGTTAATAAACTATTTTGCAAACAATTTTTATCCTTTGTTTTGATTCATTTAAAATTAACTACGGGTCTTTAAAAGCAAAAATTAGGATTTCTTTAATCGCATAAAATAAATGATATATAAAGTCTAAAAATCTTCATGTACATATTGCGCCTTTAACATGGTGTCCATGGCTTGCTCATAACACCCGTCCAGTCCTTACGTGTTGTCAATGTCTTAATGATACAGAACAGATCCAAACAGTAAATCATTCTGGGAAAACATTATTAAGTTCACCTGCAAAATAAAATAAATGTATTTAGTAAATTGTAGGTAAGAAAAAAAGTGAAGACATGAAGGCATAAATATTTTAGTAATTAACAAAATCACTTTCGTGTATGCGCGATATGTTTGAGTGTGTCTTGGTCTGATAGTCCTGGTGCGCATTAAGATTGACTTTGTGTCAAAGTGTTAGCTCATTGAGACAGTATGCCAAAGACAAGCATACATATCCCCATTTCACATTATCCGCACACAGGGTGAGCCAGTCGATACGTTATCCTCTAAATTCTGATCGCCAAGCGGGATTGCAGTATTTTATATTTTTAAGACTTTTTTGTAACTCAAATTTTATTTCCAGACATATACGTATAATTAATTCTATAATACCTTCAGTATATTAATATAAATTATAAAAATCTATAAGCATGTTAACAGCATTCATTGAAATCATTCTGTTTTTTTCTGTAATGTTGTGTGCGTCTGTCCGTTTGTGTGTGTGTGTGTGTGTGTGTGTGTGTGTGATGCGTTTACTCTGTCTATTGACCATAACATTAATAATTTTTAAGACTTGTGTATGACCCGACCGGAGTAAGAACCCCGATCACCCGTTGTCAAGGCGGACGTTTTACCACTAAATCACTAAGGCAATCTATTATTGTTAGTAAAAACTATTAACAAACTTACTTTGAATAAACATCCAGTCACTTTTCCCAGCAACAGCCTTTTTTGCACTATTTCTGCTAACAGTAGGTTGACTAAATCGTTTAGGTATAAGCATTGCTCTCTTTAGATCTGGTACAGTTGATAGTGCATCCTTAAGGTCACTACCCCTAACAGTAGACATCTTAATATCACCAGGAAACCCCGATAAACCACCTGAATGTTTTTGATTTGTTGTTACAATAGGTTTTCGAGATGCCAAGTTGGTACTAAAATTAAACAAAAGTCCATCTAAAACTTCTTTTAGTTTCATATCTGCTTCAGGTGTATTTACCTGTGATGCATGTACGAATTCTGGAGTTTTTCTTAGTTGATTCAATATTTCGGTTTCAATACTACTAAGTTCACTTTGTTTATTAGCATTGGGTTGGCTTGGACTAGATAAAGTACTTCTGTCAACAGGACTGCTAGACGATAATAAACTAGGTACACCTAACCGAATTTTAGTAGTTCTTGTTTGTCCAGTGGGTTTAACTGCACCACTGTTAGCAGGGTTGCTGGGGTTTGATAGTAAACTTGGTAAGTTAAACCGAATTTTAGTAGTTCTTGTTTGTCCTGTGGGTTTAGCTGCATTGTTGTCAAAAGGATTGCTAGGCGTTGATGGTAACTTGGAAAAATTAAACCGAATTTTAGTTGTTCTTGACTGGCCTGTGGGTTTAGTTGCACTGTTGTCAACGGAGTTGCTAGGTGTTGGAGGTAAGCTTTGTAAACTAAACCGTATTTTATTTTTGGTTCTCGGCCTAGTGAATTTAGTTGGTAAACTCGCTTTACTTTTCTGAGAACTTATGCTGGATATTTTAGAAAGAGCTTTTTTACTAGGTCCTGTATTTACTGTATGCACACTTTTCCCTAATTTTTGACGACCAACAATATTTAAACTGATTGTAGAGTTTGTTTTGTCCACTGTTGGTCGATCCTGTACATTGGTTTTATTTCTGATTTGAGATCTGATGTCTGTTGTTGTGGAGCTGACTTTTCGAGGTCTAACTTTTGTATTTGTGGAGCTTCCTGTAGGAAAACTAAAGGAATCAAGTCGTAATTCTATTCGGTCTGTCGGTTTTGCAGTAAGTCTGTTTATTTTACTTGTAGTCCTTGAATTTGATGTTGGAAAACTTGAGAAAGTCAAACGCATTCGTTTTGGTCCCTCCTTACGCCTTGTTTTAGTCTTCTCTGATGATGTTTCGGGTATTTTCTTTTGTCTGAGATTGGTAAAATCAAATTGTATCTTTTTTATACGTTGAGGTACATTGTTGTCTGGTGTTTTGCTATTAAGTATTTCCGAATTTTTAATTGGATCAACACCTTTGAATCTTGAATTCCATTTCAAGTCGTCTGTCGATACCTTCCCAATTGTTGGACGTAAAGTTGTTGTTGTTGATCTTGTTGTGTATGAGGTTGTTTGCGTTGTTGCAGATGTTGTTGTAAAAGGAATGGTAGTTTTTCTTATTGTGACCATTCTTTTTGTCGTCGGCATTGCTGTTGTTGTTGTTGTATATCGTCTACTTGGCCCCCTTGTTATAAAAACAGGTTTGATTTCGTTTTTATTTTTTCTTATTTTGATGGCGTTCATGAAATTTCTCAAAATTCGTTTCGGTGGAATATCGAATTTATTTTGAAGTTTGATTTTTTGTGCTTGTGATCTGCTAATTGGTGTGTCATGCATGGTCTTTGGTTTTATTATCGATGCTGGCCTTTTAGGCTGTATTAAAAATTGCGGACTTTTCTGCTTTTCAAACATGCTCCTTAGATTGATTTTCTTTGTTTCTTTCCGTTTTTCTGGATGGTCATGCATATTGTTTGGTGCCTGTGATTTTCTTATAGTTGGTGTAGAAGCACTATTTTTCTCTGGTTTATCAAACATGTTCCTTAGTTTAATATTCGTTGTAAAACTATCTATCCTTTTTTCTGGTATGTAATGCCTATTCTTTGGTGCCTGTGATTTCCTTACAGTTGGTGTATTAGCACTATTTCTCTTCGATTTTTCAAACATGCCTCGTAGATTGATTTTTGGTGTTTCTATGCTTTTATCAGGCCTGTTCCTTTGTTTTGGTATTTTGTGTAGAACTGGTATTGGTATGTTTGTTGTTTCAGGTTCGTTTAACTTATTTCTAAGTTTGATTTTTGGTTTGCGTCTCTTTCTATCAGGTTGATCCTGAGAGCTCTCCGACCCCTTTGTTCTTTTTACAGATATATTATGTTTATTATCTATTATTTTTGTACTTCTATCAGGAAACTCAAGTTTTGTCAACGGTTTTTGTAACACTCTGCCATGTAAATTCTGTTTTTCATTAGTAGATCTTGTTTGTTCAGTTAAGCTACTAAGTATTGATACATTTAGTCTCTTTTGTCGTCGATTTGAATTTTTATATCTTTCGCGCTTCTGAAAAATATTCAGTCTAAAATTTCGACGTTTTGTCGGTCTTTTGTTAAGCCGTCTTGTTTTCTTGTCGATTTTTGAATTTTCTTTAGTAAATGATTTCCTGCTCGAAGTAAACTTTCGATTTTTTTCCTTTTTGTTATTTTTTGAAATTAAACTATCTATATCCTTATTTATCGTATTTACAGACGATGATTTAAATATTTTTGATATATTTCCAAGGTTAAATTTAATTTTCTTGCTCGATTTTCGTTTTGTAGGGACAACAGTATTCTTTTTACGTGGTATTAGGCGAGATCTTCTCTGTGAAGCTAGGAAGTCACCAATGAGCTGTCTCTCTGTAATCGCAAGTTTACCACGTACGTTTGACGTCGTCGGGAGTTTTAATTCTCTCATATGCCTTCGATGTTTTCTGTTTCTAGCTAACAGTTCTTCATATTTTAGTCCAAGTCGGTCACTAAGTTCACGTATTTTCATTTCTCTTTTTTGATTTGTGGGAAATTTAAGATTCAGTTCCTGTTTGCCAAAATCACTTTTTGACAACACTGTAAAAGAAGAATTCATGGTAAAATTTTACAGCTAATTAATCAAACTAAAAAAACTAATAAATGTTAAACCTGTCAATCAAATAAAGACAAGTGTATTCTATTCTATTCTTTAGTTGGTAAAAATATAACTTTATAGTGTGTGTGTGTGTGTGTGTGTGTGTGTGTGTGTGTGTGTTAGTTAAAGACTTTTAATTGAAATTAAAATTTGATTTTTATAGAGTAATCAGATTTTAAGCCTGAATCAAGGATGATAGAAAAACTAGGAGGTGACAGTGACTGAAATCCTTGGAATGCGCTTTAGGTGGCTCAGTTAGCAAGTGAGCAAGTTGCAGTTTGTTTGTTTGTTTTTTTTTTTTTTTTTTTTTTTTTTTTTTTTTTTTTTTTTTTTTTTTTTTTTTTTTTTTTTTTTTGGTCAACTTTCACTATTATCCAGTGTACTCTTAATCAACCTGTCTTAACCTCTGTACTTCAATGAACTGCAAGCTTGAGTCAAAACGATAATCGTCAACAACTCATGGCTGATATCGCAGTTAACTGCGGAACTGACAAACGTTTAAACTTCACTTTTACTCACCTAAAGTAGCTTGTGTCAAAAGAATGTAGACGCTTACTGAAGAAAGCAGGTTCATTTTTTTTCAGGTGTATATCTAGAATGTCACGAAACTAGTCTGAAAAAACACATTTAAATAGGAGGTATGTATTCAGTACCTTAAATGAAACATAAACCATACACAAAACATTCTATACCAAAAAAGTTAATTTCATCCAAAAAATGATGTCTTAAATTACTTTGGAAAACAAATACTGCACCATTGACTTAAAAATGTATTAAAGCAGTCACAGAATGTTTGCGCAGCAGATATATTCTGAGAAAAGTCATCAAATTATCATTTCATCAATAAATTAAAATAAATAATGTTTTGTTTATAAACTATAATAGTACTTGGTTGGAGCATGAGTTATTTTTGCAGTGTCTATTAAAATTAGTGTTTATATTATCAAAGGATACCGCTTTATACTGAGGAAAGCGGAAACGAAAAAGCACCTTTGAGGAACTGCGATTTTCCACGCTGTAGACAGTTTCCGCCATTATAGATTCATACATTAATCCTGAATATTTTACAAAACATAAATGTACGTCAATCATATTCACATAAAATTTACCACTAAGATTTTATATATGTTAATCAGTGTATGTATCATTTTATGACAAACTAATTAGGGTTATAATCTTTCAAACATTCATTAGAATATGAAATTTACATTTTTCATATACACGACATACAATTTGATACAAATGGCTATAAACATCCCAAATTCGACAGGATGGACATCATATATTTAAAAAATAGTCTTATCCTTTTAATAATTACAATATTGTATATACTGTTTTAGATATTTAAAAAAAAAAAACCCGTGAAGTACAATACTGAGGGCAGAAATTTGAGTATTGAAAGATGCAATATGTAAAATCAGTGTTTCGCTATTTAGGTCAATATTACTCTTTTTAAGATTATTTTCGGACATGAACTGAACTGGTTATATCTTCTATTCATTAAGGGCATCATAAGTTCGAAAACGTAAATAAATCAAAAATGAGAGAGAGAGAGAGAGAGAGAGAGAGAGAGAGAGAGAGAGAGATTGAGATTCATTCCATCATAGTAAATTTGAAACTCAAAAACGATAAACTATATAATCACAGACGTCACGTACTGTACTTCAAAAAAAGACGTTTGTAGGTATTAAAAATGATATACATGTTCTAATGTCTTAGTGACCTCAATTCTAAATACAGTTATGTGAAAAATATGATGTGGAATCAAAGATTAATGAGAAACCTTTATTTATGGAACGTCATAGCTGTCTTATATGGTAAAACATTGTATAATATTTCCATGAAATGACGAATGCTTATCATATAATGACAAAATTATCAGCAGTCATTTTTAAAATGTATTTTAAACTAAGGTTTTGTTCCCTGATGCATAGCATTCCTTATCTGGATTTGGATTTATATAATTTTGAACTTTAGATTCAATAATATTGAACTGTTTGGCTTATGTTTTTTATCTATCAAACTTTTCGGCCCCTAGTGTCACTGATGAGGAATGATTTTCTGAAATGAGCACATATGGCACATCAAAATTTAAACCATATCATAAAAGGATAAAACTAAAATATAAAAAAGGTAAAACCAAAACATATAACGAGAAAAGCAAATAATATCATGATAAAACCATATACCGTTTTTGTACCATATAAGACAACTAAGGCAATCAATATGACACACTTGATGTACATGTATCAACTCAAAATGTCAGGATTCGTAAGCTTAAATTTTGTAGAAGGGTTAATGTGATTTTTTAAAATAATTATTTAATATGGTATAATAATATGTTTTGCAAATAAACACTTTGAGAAAAAAGTTAAATATTAACTGACTTTTAAGTTTTGACTTACTTTTGTGTTGTTTGTCATTAGACTTTTACAATTGTATTGCATGCACATGATTTGATCTTAAATATGAGGCATACAAACCAAAGGTTAAATACAACGGAGCAAATCGGACAAAACAGGAACTTGTAAATAATTTTATAAACTTGCATCAATTGATATAATAAAAATGAGAACATGCTGTACAATATACATATCGAAGACGACTGACGGGATAAAAAGGTAAAAAGACATGCGGTTGAGTGGATAAAGTCTTTTTACAGGCGTGATTTATATTTCTCTATTATGACCTAAATAAACTCTTGACAATAGCATATTTTTTCATTTTACTTAACAGTTAAGAATATTTTTTTAAAAGTATTTTTTTTTTCAAAATAAAACATTGTAAAACTAATTATTAAGTGTTATTTAGCCCCCCCCCCACCCCCAAAAAAAATTAATTAATTAATTAAAATAAATAAAAATAAAATAAAATAAAAAATAAAATAGAAGGATATTAGTCAGTGAAACCCATATTATTCACAACAACAAACGAAACACAAAGCAACACAAGTAAAGATTAAATAGCCCAAACAAGACAATACAAAGAGAAAAGAATCACATATCGGCATTAAACCAATAATTATACGGCTTTTAACGGGCACTGGGATAAATATCCAATTATGTGGTTATGAAGTTATGTAATTAAAATACATTTATTATGCACTTAAATTACTTCTGCTTGATAATAAGAATTGCATGCATTAAATTCTGAATTGAAATCTCAATAATATTGACCTATACACAAGACAGAAATTTTCGGTAACCAACTTGTTACGTTTACAGAGCTATGAACCACTAGTATCAGTACTCTATGTATACTTACATTTCAGATCTATATAAACGTCACAACAATATTCAAAGGGTTCACAACATTTCAACTCTTATCCGAAAAATGTTTCTGTTTCAAAGATAGAATTGGGCTTTCATAAATGAATCGAAGAAGGAAATGGAAGATACTCACGTTGTCAAAATCTGAAATAACAGGCCGTCGACATGACTGACACCCTATCTGTGACAAGGCCTCCCATTGAACTGTATAAATTACAACTCGTATCGCCAAGTTTTACTAATTTTTTTTTTCAAACGAGGTCTTTATTATCTAATTGAAGAGAAATGTTATACCGTGATACGCATACATAACTAAGAACAGACATGTATGTCAAATAGTATATGACAGATTTTTATAAAATTTATTATCATATCAGTTTATGTATAGAGCGACTTTATCACTCTTCAATGAATAACGGAATATTTAAAAATAAGGATTTAACATTTTTGGCAGAGTTTTCTTTGGTTTTGCTTTATATTTTTTGAAATATATGAATTACCATGACAGTCAAAATGTTATAATTCAGTTATCAATATACTAAAACTGTATTAATTTTTATTTTAATTATCATTTTTTACCAGTTCATTAAATATGGTTTGCTCGTGGACATTGCCATATTTACTCTTAACGATTATGAAGAATGTCACAAATCCTCGGTTTAATGGCAATTGTCAACCAATGTAATTTATACCTAATGGAGGAAGGTGTGTTACAAAAACTCATTGGTTATCAAGCGATACCTGGAGCCTAACTAGGAACAAAAGAAGAATAGTCACTTTATTCGGCGATGGTCTGGATGCCCTGGTAGGGTTTCCAGGCGGGCGGAGAACCAATCTCAGTAGATTGTCGGTTTAGGCGTTTTAAAAGGGTATACTAAGTATCTTTCTTTTCGACATTTTATCATTTAACCTGTACCAAAATGTATTTAAGAAAAAGAAAAATACAATAGATTTAACACTCAATTGCCAAACAAGGAAACAGGAAAAAACAATGGAAATTGAGAATGCTAATGAAACAACCTTTATAATCTAGACTGACAGAACATGCAAGAAATTCTTCAGTAATCGGAAACCCCAACTATAATATGGACGTACCACTATGAAATAAATAAAATCTATTTAAAGTTAGTTCCTAAACATGAAAAAACATACAAAACTTAGTTTAGGTACGTGCCTAGTCGAGCCTAAGGGAGCTATGTCCCTTTGTCACCAGAAAATCCCATTCACCAATCGATTGCCACAGTACTATTGAAAATAATATAGTCTACTAAAAAGTCATTTCCTTGAAGAAGCGCTCCTATGAAAAGTACTACAAGAAATTGCCGTACGCCTAACATATTTGAGGATAAGTGTCTGTTAGCCTCGCCATAGGACCAGCAAAAGTTCAAATTTCCCGTACGGTAAACGCCATTCGATATGGCGTCAATGACGCTACTAAATAATTGATTATTGGCGTTATCGATGATAATATCCGTTCTGTAAAAATTTGACGGGAACAATGAAATCCGGGTACGAAACGAAATAAAAATTTCAAACAGAACTTGCAGGCTCTGTGTATTTTTGACATAAATAACAGCTCTTACAGGTATGAACAGCAGTTGACATTACAATACTAAAAACCATCTAGAATGTTTACTTGCGAGCAAATATATGTCTGTAAAGCATTTATATAATTTTGGAACTTTAGATCCATTATTTTCAACTGTTTGGCTTATGTTTTTAATCCATCAAACTTTTCGGTCTTAGTGTCCTTGATGAGAAATGGATTTCCGAAATGTGCACATCTGGCACATCAAAATTTAACTGGTATTTCTTATATATTTTGTAGTATTTTAAGTTAACCCTTGAAACGCTACAGGAGAAATATAACATAACATTAATTTAAAGAAAATACACTAAGGGTGCACACATCTCTCTTACAATAGACTGGATAAATCCATTGTCTTTCGAAATTTCGGAAATAGAAATGATAGCACCCTGCCAAGCTTTAGTTGCAACCAGATTTCAAAATTTGAACCTACTTGCTTAAAACAGAAGAGAAGAGAAGGTGAGATAAAAAAATCTGATTGGTGTAAAAGCAATATGCATGTGCTGATACGCAGAAACATTAGTCTTAGATATTTAGATGATTAAAATACTTTACATATATGATAGTGCTCTATATTTCATATTACTCTAGTTTCATTTTTTTATCGGTAACACCAGAATATTACCTCAGAGTCGATTGTTTAATTGTAATCACCATGCCACACTAAAAAAACGTTCTAGGGAAATTATTTGTCACTCCAAAAAGCCCATGTAAGCCCAAAAAAGTATGTACTTTTAAAGTATGTTCGTTTTGTTAAATCAATGCACTTCCCTGTTTAAATGACCACTCGTTTAAACTGCTAAGACCACAGAACAAGGATATATAGTATTAAGATGACTGTTACAACTAAAAATTCCCTCAATAAAATATTTCCTTTTACGACCACGTTAATCACGATCTTTGTACTAGTGTACTTATATACTAAAACATATATTATTATATATCAATGGCTTTGATAGTTCATGCAAGTAATTCTTACCCAGTCTGAGTACATGTTTAAAAATAAGTCCCGTTCGTTTGTTTGTTTGTTCGTCAGTCTGTAACATAAATGACGGTTAATATTGTTGCGGCTTCCTAACTTATAAAACACTGAACATTTTTTACAGGTTTTCCCCTTAGATCTTAATATTTTGTTTAAGGAACATATTTCACACAAAACGATTTGATTAAAGATATATTACATTATTCTGTGTGACTAATGAGTGTTTTAAACGCCGTAAAAATTAAACTCTTCAAGTGAAGATTTGAAATCTTCAATCTTTTCGAAATATTCGAAATTTAGAACATTCAAAACGACATGACGCAATGCATATAAAATAAAATTGTAAGTTTTCTTTTTTTGGCATCGCAATTATTTTAGTTCAGTGGAATGCCAAGGTGACCAAATTTTGTTCACAAAAAAGCTTTACAGCTTGTAAATACTCTTTAGTCTTTGTATAATTTTGGTTCATTTTTTTTTCAAAAACGTTTTCTTTATGGATATATTTTTTATCTAGTACATACTTTTAAGAAAAACTATGGAAAAGTTGCTGAAGCTTAATAATAACCTTAAGTCAAGTTTAAATACATTTGTTAACAAAACACAACTGTAAGTTTTTTAAATTTTGATAAAATGCTTTATATAAGAATTCACCATTATATATTTCATTGATTATCATTAGTCTCTATCCATACATGTATTTAGAATATAATAAAAGTAATATAAGTTTGCTAAAGTCGAATAAATGTAATTCTATATCCAAATTAAAATGTTATGGTTTTGTTTTGTTATAGTCGAGAATTACAGATTGCATAAAGAGATCACTAAGGGGTTGCCTATTCGCATATTTGGTTGTTGTTGTTATCTTCAGAAAAATCGATCAGATTTAGACGACACTTGGTCAGTTTGTTACTTGTTGAAAACCTTTAGTTACGTTAGATGACAAATTCTGCGTGTAATTAATAAGCATACTATAATCTGGTTGAAAGATGGTTTTCGATGATAATGTCTGTAATATGGATCGATTTTTGCGAAACTGAAAATATACATTATTTGTTTTGGAAGTTCTTGAGTTAAATATTAGAAATTTTGCATATATCAGACTAGCACACTATTATCAGATCAATCGACGGTTTCCAAATGATAATTACTGTAATATGGATAGTTTTTGCGAATCATTGTAAAATATTTGCTTGGAAATAACTTGGTTCAGTTTATTTTACATTATTTTAAATTATTAGCATACAGTTGTGTGATTGTTGGATTTTTAATTCCTTAAATATTGGTATTTACTTAGTTTATTTATGATTGAAATACATAGATTACGTTTAAAGCTTTACTCCAACTTTACCGTTAACTCTAACCCTAACATCGATTAACTTTACTATGTTACAAAACCTTTCTATTATAAATTAATGAACGCACTATGATTTTGTAGGATTCTTTAATACAAACTAGAATTTCTTTTATTTTCTATTTTTATTTTTCTGGTAAGTTTGAAGTGTGACACTTAAGTCGTATACGTATACGTATACGTAGATAGAGGTCAAGTCCAGAAAAATACAAATGCACTGGTCCATATCCAAATCACAATCCCAAAACCAAAGTTAAACTGGCTAATAAAAATAAAAATGTTAACTTCTACCAGGGACGTAAAGGGATAAACTACACCTGTCTACCTTGCTAAACCAGCCATGTACAAAACACAAAACACATTTGAGAATGAAAGGAACATGGAACTATAGGACGTCAAATATATTTAGGATAGGTTTGGATACTGCGACTTTATACTTATCAACAGCATTGTGTTAACAGTCATAAAACGTTTGAGGGTCATAATAGGCCTAGGTATGAGTCAAAAATTTATATGTAAGCAGCTTGCTTCGTTGTTGGAAGTTCTCAAATTGGAACAAGCCGTACCGTATTGAATATAAAACAAAAATATCATACGCAAAAGGAGCAGAAATATTGCTGTGAAAAAACGGTTCACAATAGAAAAATTAAAGTAATCACATTTGTCAAATAGCTTTCAACGTAGCCTTGTGTAGGTGTCATGATGCGTAAAATATCGGATAAGAATAATGGTTGATTAATTATATCCTTTAATGACAGCCAATTGATTCAGTATGCACTCAGATAATTATTTACATAAAACTTTATAAAATTACAATCATGTTTGAAAATGCAGATGTGTATTAAAATGTTTTTTACTTCAAGCACATTACACCTCTCCATCGGAACAAGTACATGAATTATTTTTCCTCTCTCAATTATTCTTTATCTGTATTTGTTTTTGTGATTTGGTAAGAATGCGTTAAAGTCACGTTGGTGCATGCATATTTATAATGTAAGAGTACTCCCTTATTTAAACATGTTTTTTACACTAATTCATTATAAAAAAAACTTGTTTTTACCAAAAACTAAGATGAATTGACAAACATTTTTTATATATATGATTTTTAGTATAAATATATTTTTAGATATATGAAATGTATATAATCTGAATCAAGTAATTCCTTAAAACACCAGTTAAAAAGCAGCGAATTAATACATCAATCGTGCCATACACATCCGGGAGATAAACACCTGAAATCAATGTAAAAACTGTGAAACTATTTCCATTTTTTGGAGGAGGGCAGCAAGTGAAAAGGAAAATACTATATCATTATTATTAACAGCATCATCTCTCTCTCTCTCTCTCTCTCTCTCTCTCTCTCTCTCTCTCTCTCTCTCTCTCTCTCCAAACATCGAAGCAATCTAGTTAAAAGTTACATGTAATTTGATTATCATTCTAGAAAGATAGTCCATTTGTCATATTTTCTTTCAATTTTTGAAAATAAGTATTGACTGTTAACACACGACAAAGTCATTAGCATTAACTTCATCCATTTTAATATGAATTTTAAAATATAAGTTAGGATAAGACAGGAATGGGATAAAACGTTTTCATTAGGGCTATAAAACGTTTGGTTACTGGCAGGTTTCTTAACCGAAAATGTAGATTTTGGTTTTTCCAAAATACAATGATGATACTTCTGGTTTAACAGAATATTAACAAATATAAACTGTGTCCTATGTTCTAGATACGGGTTTATACAAGGTATCGTTTATTCCTAAATCACATGTTTACTTTGTGTTACATTTAGCCCCTAGTGTCACTGATGAGGATTGATTTTCCGAAATGTGCACATCTGGCACATCAAAATTTAACAGGTATTTGTTATATATTTACTACACCTGAGCGGGTATCGCTGCTGGTGGAGAAAATCTCCCTAAGGGTATCCATAACTCAGTAGGCAGTACTTTGTGCTGTCAGAAAATATACCATTTATCAAAATTTTCAGTCGTCTTCATTTTTGAAATTAATTTAAAACTAAGGTCTGTCCCCTCATGCAAAACTTTCCTTAGCTGGATTTGGATTCACGTATTTTTGGAACTTTAGATTTATTTTTTTTTTACTGTTTGGCGTATGTTTTTTAATCTATCAAACTTTTCGGCCCCTAGTGTCACTGATGAGGAATGGTTTTCCGAAATGTGCACATCTGGCACATCAAAATTTAGCAGGTATTTGTTAAATATTTAATGTTCGGTGCTGATTTATAAAATATTGTTTAAACTCAACATAAATTTTGTGTTACAAATTGACTTTTGAAGTGTATCTGCATAAGTGGCGTTTTTTTCTTTTTTAGAAAATATGGAATACTTAATGTAGAGAAATAGAAAAACATTGTACTATGTTATCAAAATACACATAAATGAATTGAACAGTAAACTAAAAATATCAATTGTCATTTCTCATTAATAATCAGTAATGTATTGTTATAACCGCCTTTAAAATTCTTTTAACATTTTTTGATACCGTTTTCAGAGACTGATTCTATGTAAGTCCCTTTTGTTATCTGTCATTCCTTGCGTTTGGAGTAAATTGGCCTGAACATACGGATAAACTAGATTGATGCTATTGAGCTCATATTAGTCAAAAATTTAAATAAAATTAACCAGTAACTAAGCAAAAGATGGGAATCGAATTGATTAAACAAAATCGTAAATTTTTGAAAATTGGTCAATTCGTTGCTGAGCTCTTCTACGATTTTTGTCCACCGCTGCTGTTTTACACTCTTAAGTAGGTAACGCATTTTTAAGGTAAATAAATCGCAGAAGACCTCGCTCATAAATTGTTTATTTAATATTTAACTTCATAGTTATTTGCACTTTAATAATATTTTGACGGTTGATTGTTAACTTTCATTTCAATTTTTGTTCAATCTTTGCTCAAAACTACTGATTTAAATATTAAATTTCAAAGGCTTCTTTCAAAAATATTACAAAGATATGTTTTTCGAGTTTATTAAGTGTTGTAAAAATTTAAAAACAGGTTTACATATGAACATATAATATTATTTTTTCTTCTGCTGTGACCAACTCTTACTTGCAATAAACATCAGTCAAAAGAAATTATCGTATTATATTTAACTGAACTAATTGATTTTTCCCTACATAATGTAACATAACAAAGACGAAAATTGCATAACATACTTTTTCTTCAGTACATTATTTTTTATGTTGATAAAAACATAATCAGTTATTCGATGCACGTTTTGTTTTTCTGACAAAAAAGGATTCATATAAGCATGGTTTATTGATACATTTTGTTTTATATATTACCATATAAAATTATTCATTATGTTTTGTAATAAACTCAAAACAAACGTTTGTTGATTTTTGTTGAATATTTCCCTTATAGAAAACTCATGCGATACTTTTTATGCATAATGTCAGAAAACAAAGATGAAAACAATTCTAGAATTCTTTCGAGTTTTGAAACTTGAGCGGTAAACATGGAAAAAATGAGTGCAGGTAGAAAATTTTACCGTAAACATCATTGAAAAATGCATAAACATTATCAGGTAAAAGAGATGTTAAAATGTTTCTGATGCTTAAAAGTTAACCGGTAAACATGTAAAAGACATATATGTCCACACAGAACTTAATTTGTTTCAAACGATAGTGTTGTATGTCAGAAGTTTTAATAATATTGTAAACCATAAAGCCTCACTAGGATATGAGAAATGTGTTTAAATTCACATACTTCATTTTTATCGCAATCGACGAGAAAACCTTTGTGTTGCAATTTGCATTTTGTTAACAAAACTCATATACACGTCTTGAAGAACGTTTGAATTCCTCCATATAAAAAATATTTAACACAAATACCTGCCAAATTTTTTGTGCCATATGTGCACATTTCGGAAAATCACTCCTCATCAATGACACCAGGGGCCGAAAAATTTGATAGATAAAAAACATTAGCCAAACAGTTGAAAAATAATGAATCTTAAGTTCCAAAATTATATGAATCTAAATCCAGCTAAGGAATGCTTTGTATTTATTTAAAATTAAACCTTGATATTTTAGGACAACATTTGGCTACATATCCTAAAGCTTTCATTAAAAGTAATTTAATTATCGCAAAAAATGTAAATCTTAATGTTTAGCATGACAACCACTAAGCAGGTATTCACCAAATATTAAATATGCAAATAATCATGTCCGAAGGAGATCTGAAACAGCAAATTGTACAATCTAACACAGTGAGATAGGCGCTTGAAAAAAACGGATCTTGAATAAAGTTAACAAAAAAGTTTTAAGATTGAGTTCAATAGGCGATTCTGTCCGAGTTCAGAATCAAGCTTTCTAAAAAATTCTATTTATTTATTTATCTATCTATTTATTTATTTATTTATTTTTATCTTATTTGTTTATTCTCTTTTGTTGATGTTTGTTAAATATTAAACAATCTTGTAAGCGTAACAATTTACTTGAAATGATTTGCTGACAACAATTACTTTCTTATTTGAGCCGTTGTCTTTTATTTGCAATACATAAATTTCTGACAATAAATGCATTGTCACTAGTTGTTTGCTGTAAGTTAATATATAATTAAAATAAAACAAACATACCAGTCCTTGTCCATATCACAATCCCAAAAACAAAGTAAAAACTTTGCAAACTGGCAAATATGTTATACACGTGAACTTCCATCAAGGAAGTGAGGCTGGCTGCTCCGGAAGCGTAAGCACCTCCTGTCTAGCTAGCTACACCCGTCACGTGCAAGTAAATTTTGAGAATGAAAGGAACAAAGAACTATGGTAAGTCAAATATATCCAGTATAAGTTGGGATACAGTGACTACATACTTATCAATAATATTGTGATGACGTCCATAAAACTTTTTAAGGGCCCTGATTAGCCTAGGCTTGCAATATCCTTGTGTCAACAATTTAATTGTAAGTAATTTGCTTCGTTGCAGAAAGTCCCCATAGTGGGAACAAGCTCTACCGCACCGTATTAACTGTGAAACATATACACCATACGCAGGAGAAGAAGGGATATTACTGCAAAGAAACGGAAAGTTGACAATAGAAACAATTTTGTCAACAATTAATCAAGTTCACATTATAAATGTAACTTTAAACAAAACTTGATAATTTATAACCTGCTTAGTGATTTCTTCGGAAGTGAAAAAATCTAATTAAGGTGGGAATTGTATCTCAGATGACAATGAAGATGATTTAAGTGAAAATTAAGAAACAACAGGTAATATAAGATAATTAATTAACTTGTCCACACCTTGACAGTTATGTCTTCTGTTCAAACTTGTTTGACCGAGTTATAAAATGTATTAATGAAAATAAAATCTCAATTAAACCTTAAATCTTGACGTTTGTTTGAATAATTAAAATTTAATCCTTGATTGCTAACCAATTGGTGCAAGACGCTTTTTTGTTAAGCACATTTGTATTAGTTTTTAAATGAGCAGGAACAAAATCCGTTTTTAAACCATTTTAATTAGCAGTGACACAGAATGTGAAAAAAAGTAAGTTTTATCGAATTTTCAAAATAAGCGGGTCCTTGAAATTATTTCTTAGAACCAAAACTAACAAAACTATGAAGTTGTAGTACCCATCTATCACCTATATCAGATACTGTAACAAAGTTTGAAGTACTTGTGTATTATGATATTAAATTAGCTTTCTTTAACCTTTCATCAGATATCAATTTATACAAGGAGTAGAATTTTGTAATGTGACAATGTCTTGTCCTTACCTTTTCTACCGGCAAATTTCTTTCATGTGAATTCCATATTAATGTCAGATTATATGAATTACATGAATTTTACGTAAAAATTTCACATGAATTTTTTAACTTGTAATTTGTTACTTGAAATCAACGAATCACACAGATTCACGCAATATTCATTTGGAGTTCATGCTACGTTTACGTAATAACTACGTGAACAAAAACTAAATTTGTATAGTGACTGACTGGAGTACTGTGATTGAATAGTGTCTGCGTTTGTCTTTACTGACATACAGTGAAAAAGTATGGAGTTCAGTCATCCACTATGAGTTATAATACTAATGGCAAATATTGGAAAAGTCACAGACCCCATCGTTCAACTACATCACATAAAACACGGAATAAAGAACTATGATGATATAACCTACCATTATCTAGATAAAATTGATGGAGGACTGGTGCTATTATGTTACAACAAATATTAGGAATGATGTCATAGAAATAAGTAATGTGATGTTACAGTTTATAAAGTTCTTCTTACCTCTTTATCTGTTCTTATTCTAATTATAGTGTTACCATGTCTATCATGTCCTCCCAAGTCTTGCAAACCTTTACTTGTCTAATGCAGAACAAATATAAATTTGATAACAAAATAAAATAAAATACAAAAGATACAAAAAACATTCTTTTAAAATCATCGACTAGCTAAGAAGATAAATTGACAAAAATGTATTCAGTTAGCTTATTTTTTATATAATATTTTGTGTTCATATTTATATGATCAGTCAAACATAACTAACATTCTGTGAACCCAAATACCTTTTGCTTTATTTTATGTTTTCATTTATTTATTCATTTGTTTTCTTTTTCCTTTTTTCATTTTTCTTTTGTGACCACATTCCGTTGAAATTGAACATGTTGCTGTTTCCTTGTGCTTCAAGTTTATAGTAAGTAATATTTCAAGTTCTCTGTCGAATCAATTTAAAGTTGGTTTAATTATTTATTAATTTATTAATTATTTAAGAGCTTTATAGACAAATATGAAAATATGTAGAATGACACATGTAATCAATATTTAAATATATAACACTAATACCTTTTAATTTTGGATGTGCCATGTGTGCACATTTCAGAAAATTATTCCTCACCCGTGACACTAGGGGCCGAAAAGTTTGATAGATAAAAAATATAAGCCAAACATTTGAAAATTAATAAAGTTTAAAAATTATATGAATCCAAATCCAGCTAAGGAATGCTTTGCGTGTGGGAAAAAAACTTAGTTTTAAATAAGTTTTAATAATTAAGACGGCAGAAAATTTTGCTAAATAGTATATTTCAATAAATAATTACAAGCAATATCAGTGATAATAAATAATAAATATAAAAAATATATTATGAAAAAACTGACAAAATAAACTTGTATTATATATAACATATTATATAAAGAAGATTAATGTCCGACCATCAAAGTGATACGTAAGGTTTTTTTTTCTTGAGTGTTTTTGAGGGTAAAATGTTCTGTACTTTGACATGATGAGTTTTAATTTATACGAACCTATAACCTTTATAAATAGTTCATTTAAAATACTTTACTAAGATTATGTACATTATCGAGTGAAAAGGGGTTTGGGTACATTTTACATCGAGTGAAAATTAATTTATATAAAAACAAAACCAGCTATTGTCGAAGTCTTTGTAAACATAATCATACATTCGATTGTTTTAGTCTTTAAAAGTAAAGCAACGAGTCCAAAATCTAGCTTAAAAAAAGAATAATTGGTTTACACAAATCGTCATAGACCGCTTGGTTTAAATACGAATGTCAAAACGGTTTACACTGACAGTAGTCTTTGGTTACGCTTTACGTCGTATGTGCAAAAGAAACCACCTATGGTTTGTTCCCTCATGCAAAACATTTCTTAGCTGAATTTGGATTCACATATTTTTGGAACTTTAGATTCATTAATTTTCAACTGTTTGGCTATGTTCAATCTATCAAACTTTTCGGTCCCTAGTGTCACTGATGAGGAATGATTTTCCGAAATATGCATATCTGGCACATCCAAATTTAGCAGGTATTTGTTAAATATTTTCTACCCCAGTGGGTACAGCTGCTGGTGGAGTAAAACTCCCCGAAGTAAGCAAAATTTTCAGTCGTCTTAATTTTTGGAATTTATTTGTTTTGCATATGTTTTTTTAATCTATCAAACTTTTCGGCCCCTAGTGTCACTGATAAGGAATGATTTTCCGAAATGTGCACATCTGGCACATCAAACTTTAGCAGGTATTTGTTATATATGTTTCCCATCTTTTTTATTTGATAATTTTATTAAATTATTTAATTAATATCGAACAATGGAACTCCTAATATTCTTTTCCACAAGAGAAAATTGTAGTTATTAAAAGAAATCGACTGACTTTATTCATCATAAATACAAAAAATAAGATTAAGTTCATATAAAATGTGAATATATCTTAAAGTTAATGTTTTCAATTATTGCGATCCTGCACATATGTCAGACTAAAACAAATATATAACAATACGTCAAATAGTTTTTCGATCATATTATTATGTGAATTTAAAGTTGATGTTTATAGATAATATGTCTGCTATATATATGATTTATGTTTACAGACACAAAGGCTTATTTAGTATTTTGTAAACTATATAAAGAGAATCTATTACGAGTTTGAGGTCGAGATGGGAAAATTCCGATCGAATGGTCAGATTTTTCATTCAAACGAGGCTCTATTTTGAGATGGAAAAAAATATGACCACGAGGTCGGAATTTTCCCTTCTCGACCTCAGTCGAGTAATTGATTATTTTTCTCGCATATAAGTTATGAATAAATTCCTGAATCCTTACTATTACGATGCAAGATTTTGCTAGCGGATGAATACAAGACACGTAACAATAACAAATAAACTCAGAACAGAATGTGAACCTACGAAACACAACAAAACAACAATTTTTCTCTTTATATATACATAATTTAGTAAAAATAATATCATTTATCACAAAGAAGTTTTTTGTCGTTTTTATAATTTTTTTTCCACTTAATTATGGCCCTTGCCAATTGATAAAAAAAGAAAGTACCCGTTCGACTGATATAGGCTACACGTGCGCACGCGGGGTTCGATATGGAAAAATATCGTACCACCAATTCAGTGAGATAAATCTATCACATATGCGATATATATACATATACACATATATGTGAGAGAGAGAGAGAGAGAGAGAGAGAGAGAGAGAGAGAGAGAGAGAGAGAGAGAGAGAGAGTTTTTTTATAGTTGCTTCAAAGAACAACTTAATCAAGTAGTAATTGCGACTGAAATATAAATCATACCAAAAAGTATACCACTTAGAAGAACAGATAAAATTTTAGACATCTTTTAAAAAGAAGACAAGAAGAACAGAGATAAATCTGAAAAAATTTGTAAAATATATATTAAAAATTGTAAAAATAGCCTTGTTTTCAATAAATATATAATGATAATCGTATAATCGTAACCATAAATACAACTGGTATGGTTGTATCATCAAACAAAATCATACTGGTCAATATCGTAAAAATAACAATTCCTAAAGCAAAGTTAACACTTCAACTTCAACGAAGGAATCTATCTAGCTAAACAAGCAACGTGCAAAAACAAAATTCAGATTGAGGATATTTAAAAGCACATAAAACGAAAAAAAACGTCAAATATATTCAGAATGTTTTTGATACAGCGACATCATACTTATTGATGAAAAATGTGATGACGGTTATAAAACGTCTTGATAATCCTAGGCGTTCAATATTGCTATGTCAACAATTTTGTGAGCAGTTTTCGTCTTTATAAAAAGTCATGTTAAGGAACAAACATTACCATGCCATATTTAACATAAAACAATTACACCAAAATCTTTAAAAGCGGGTATCTTGCTTCATGAAATTGGAAGTTAACACAATTAAAGAACTAAATTCATCATGTTTGTTATATAGCTTCAATCGTAGCCTTTGGTGAGTATAAGCTCAAATATAAAGCAGAACTTAAATAACTCGTCGTAGGAAAGCTCATAAGATAGATGTCATTCACATATTCTTTAATGTTCAGAATTTTAAGAGTTAAAAGATCATCTATAGATCTGTATGGGACGTTAAATCTTTCGACGAATTCTTTTCTTCTTTCTATATTTAACTGCAATAATTTTGCTTCAAATAAATAAAGAAACAAACCAGAATACTATGAAACATAGATGTTTGTTGGTAAATAACACTGGCAAACAGCAAACATTTTAGCTATAAACATTTTGTTGATGGTATTTGAAGTCTATATAGTGTTTTACACAATAAAAAAAACCCTGTTGAGCACCAGATATTAATATCTTGGCTTTCATTTTGATAACAGAATGACAAGTAAATTATATCATTAGTTTTGCATGTTCTTTTAATTTAGAATATAGGTCTATGGGGTAAAATGTAGAACAGGAAATAAAGTATTATATCAAGTTATTGAGTTTATTATTTACACTTTATATTTTCCAGGTTCATTTAATTGTGGGTTTACGCTTTTGGTAGTAGAGACTCTAAAGATCAGCATCACCATGATTACAAATATATTTGAAAGGTTTGTCATTTTCAACTCGTTGATCAGTTCAACATAGATTACTGAAGAAATTAAATATTCATTTAACGTTGCATTTGGACTTTTATATAAGACCTGTATATAACAAAATAACGTTTGATGATGGCATATAATTGTTCATTTTTTAAAAATCGGTTTTAAAACGTTTATTACTATATAATGAACAATACTGTATTCTATAAGGAGATTCAACTACAGTGAAAACGTGGAAAGGTCAAACTAAAATCCAGTGATTAAGCAACGTTGCAATACAAAGTTTTTATCAAAGAAAATAAAACGAAAACAAAACAAGAAGATAAATTATAAACACCTGTAAAGGATCAAACTAACACCTCAATTTTTACTGCGGTTTGTCATAGATATCGATCAATCATGTTTGACGCTGCATTGTTATTTTATATATACATATATATACGCAATTTTAGACTAATGTTATAGATAAAATATATGTACATGTATGATTTTAAACTGCAGGGCGTAGTAGCAAACATTGCCAATTAACTCAACTGATGAACATCTCAAATTACACCAGTCAACGGGATTTCTTATTACACTGAACTAATGAACATCTCCGTTAAAAAAGACCAAAAGTGGGCAAATAGATAAAACTGTTTTTACAAGCGTTTCCGAAAAGCCCGACCAGGATTGACGATACTCAAATAGGCCAGTAGGGCGTCTAGGTATTGTTATCTAACAAACATCTCCAGTACATCCAGATAAACTAACCTGATGATTTTAAATATAACCGACCAAGAGGGGGCGTCTGGTTACACTGATTTGACAAACATCTTCGGCACAACCGAAATAGGGACTTCTTTGTATACAAATATACAAACATTAACAATACAAACATCCCTGGTGACTTATTTTTTACAGTTAATTGACAGAAATTTCAAATAACTCGAAAATTGGGTACACTGATGATCATATTCAAATTACCTGGCACGGTATATGGATCGGTAATATGATTTTACTTCGCAATAAGCTTCTATCATATATATAGAACTGGTTAATGCTGGGACAAAGAAGAGATCGAGACTGTCTAGATTCGCCGACTTTTGAACCGAACTGCCCGAACATGGTTCGAAACTTGTCACAGAAGACCTGGTAAAAGAAGATTTGATTATATTCCCAAAAGTATGTATGTATCCATTCCATTTCATAAATCCTACCTTTTTAAATATTTTGAGACCAAATGCAATGAAAATGTGTTCATATAAAGATTTTAAATGAAAACTGTATTCTAAATATACTTAATACAGTGAAAACTAGAACAAAACAAAATCAAACCACAACTTCTAATTTAAAGCTGTCCTTGTACAGCTACCCAGTCCTTGTTACTAATGAGTGCTGCTTCATTATAATTTATCATCCTGACAAAAACACGAGGTATTACATAATGTACAAAGTTAACATATATAATCTAACCTAGAAAGAAGTTACGAAATTTGAAATTGTTAAAAGGGAAAGACATTTTAAATGTTGATGTTTTAACGGTAAATTGAGTTGATAAGCGACAGTTTACTGTTTTATTTTTGCTTCTTAAGCTGCGCATTTATCTTATACAGGTTCAATAAGGTCTCCAAATGACACGTGACGGTCGTTACGGTCAAAACATCTCTAATGTCGGGAAAAATATTTTAATAATTCTTGTAAAAAAGTAGGATTTTCTCTGTTTTTTTTTTTCATCCAGAAAAATGCAAACTTTTTCATGATATTTTGACCAACAGCATCTTAAAAACATTTTGTTTTCATGGTATCCACAAAACAGTTACTATATTTTCGATTTTAGATAATTTTTATCAAATTTAGGAAGTTAATATGCAAAAGAATAATACATAAGCACATTAATTTTCTGAATTCTTTAACATTCACTTTTTTTAAAAAAATATTTGGAGTAAAAACCTTTGTGATTAATTTCTTTCTAGAAATTTTGGGTAGTATCGCATTTATGCCAAAAGCATAAATTTAATTTAACATTCAAAATATTATCCTTGCAAAGGAATTGCACATTGAGTTACTACTGCATACGATGGGACAAAAGTGCACCTATAAGCTAAAATAAGCAGGGGCTAAATTATTTTCTCTCGGGTTTTAAACATACCGATTTTGACCGATCTTCTTCTGGAAAATCATTTCCGTAAACTGTTATGACAAGCCCAATCAAAAGTTTTGATACTCCTCACATTCAACTGGACGCTTGATTATTAAACAATCTTGTTCGTCAGGGATTTATTTTCATTTTTTGGACTTAAGTTGACTTTTTTGAAGATCTAGAAAAAATCATCTTTGGCGCTTTCCAAATTCTTAAGACACAATTCATTTTCTTTTAAAGTTCAGATGCTGATGATGACACAGTTTGACGAAACGAATAACAATAGACTCGTAAAGTGAAAAATAACTTTAATTCTTTTTGAGAGACAACCCATAGAATGGGATATCGATGAAGTTATATGAAATGATACTTCAAGACAACAGTTCAAAGAAGAATATCGACGAAAACATAAATCTCAAAATATGCCTACCAAGTATTAATTTTCTTTTAATTTAATCAATCTCATCTTAGAATGCATTTATGAGACATTGTGGTATATTCCTCAAGAAAATAAGCATGTAGTTTCTGGTCGTTTAATAAAGCCTTAATAAATGAAATGATCTGTTATTAAAAAATTAAAAAGTCCTTCTATAAATACAAACACCTTTTTATTAACATATTTTGATTTTCAAGGTTACAATATTACAAAGCACCTGTTACGTTCTCTATGATAATCACTTATCTTAACGTCGTTCATGATGGTCAAATTAAACATTGTTCTGACTGCGTTGTCTATTACAGCTGTCATCAATATACAGTCATCTGATGCTGGTACACGTGCACTTAGAAATGTATATTCTATCCGATTTCTAGTCTCTGTCAATGTTACATATGGGTAAGAATTTAAATATAACATAAAAATTTTAAGTTTCTTAGCAACAACAATAGTCCCTAATAATTTCTCTGAACCAGCGACCTTCAAGTTAGCAGAGTTAATGGAATTTCGTGTCTTTTATTTCCACTTACCATTATTGTGAACTCTGACCTAAATAAGCATACTTAATGATGCTCAATATGTTTGAGAAATCAGTTTATACTCTTCTTAATGACTGATATTAATCGCATCAATTATATGTTGTACAAAGTACGGATTTTCTCACAGTATTGTAGCAATTATTTCCCTTTAAGTGTCAAACCTTTTTTTCAGCCGATAGTAAACTATGACAACCCAATATTTTAACATACGATAATTCGCTTTTTAGAAAAAACATGTTAATAAAACTCATTTTGCAATTTTTATAATAAAAAATACTTTTTTAACAGGTCTCATTTTTATTATTTTAAGGTCATGCATCGCAACTGTTTCAACGCCGCCGCTACGACCAGGAATACAACACAATGCCACTGAAGCCATACATGTGGCAAGGTGTGATCATGGTGCTCTAGATTTCAACGTTACAACATCTTGTGATGGTAATAGTGAAATGGTAAGGTTGTATACAGTAAAAAAGTCACACATTGCTAATATCTTGAATTCGCATATATATATGTAAAAGAGCCAACACGCATATAATAATGATCTTTTTTGGTCATTTAATTTTCATTATAAATTTTGATACACAGATTGGGAACTAAACAATTTTATTTGAAATGGCATCAAATATACTGACAAAATAATACCAGTGCTAAAACGAATAAATGTCGAACATTGTCATTTTATGTCGCTGTATCCGCGTCACAGTTGATAACATATCTGTCGGTTGTATCTAGCTAGACGTTATGTTCTTACGCCTCTGAATCACCAGGTCTCACTTCCCTGGTGGATATCATATTTGCTAGTTTTCATAGTTTTTTTCTTTGCTTTTGGGATTATGTTTTGAACATGGTTCAGAATGCTTGCATTCGATTATGAAGTGTATAAGGTAGTCATAATGGTGATGTTGTAATTAGAAAGCTTGAAAACTTTGTGCATTAAAAAGGATGTGATAAATAAGCAATAAGCACTGATAACATTTATTTTGATCAGGGACAATATCACTTAATAATATCAACTTCCATATTTCAATTCGACCATAATTTTATTGACAAATTGTTTCATGTTTTAATTGCATAATTATAAATGCAAGTAGAGCTTGAATTGGTAAACTTGATGATAATTGTTCTCATTTTTTATATTTATCAGTCAGTGGATTTAGTATTCCATTCGTCTACAATAGAAGACGCTTCTTCTCCTACATGCAGCATACCATGGAACGGGTCGTACCTAGTTCCGTCTCCAAAGAAAATGGACATATCTTTACTTCCGGGTTGTTCTGTTTCCGATTCACGGGAAGGACATAGTTTGACGTATTACTGGTTCTACATTCTTGAATGGACATTTGGATAAAACGAATAATAAAGTGGTTTTTAAACAATCAGTAATTAGATTTTTCTTAATGTTTGAATTTAAATTGTGTTGTAATCTTTTTTCGTCAGTAAATAAAACAATTTTATAATGTTATCTAGCTTCGTTAGGCTTTTTCACTCTAAGTAATTTATTTTTAGTTTATTTTTAGTTTATTGTTTTGTACCTGTTAACAGCTTGAGCAACCGTAAACACAAAAACAAAAACAAAACGAAACAACACAAAACAAGTTAGATATATTGGTACTGAATTGTGATAGGCACTGATATATAACAAATAAATGTTCGGTGGTGTGATTATAGTACTTCATAATCCCATTTGTCTACTACTTACGTACTTTAAATACATGTAGACGTATATAATGCTGAACCTTTATTGTTTTTAAACACATATCTAATCCAGTAAGCTAGCATGTATGTTATTTTTTTTATCAAATTTATGAAAACAAAATTAATATATTTTTTAAATTTTTGCTTTAATGTTTACATTGATACATATTTTACATATAATAAACACGTGTGTTATGTTAAAGGAGCTTGTTAAGAAATACTGTAAAAATGGGTGTAGTCGATACACAAAAAATACTAATCCGGACCAAGCCTTCCCTGCTGACGTTTTAGATTGGGCCATCATCTGGGGTCAGTAGGCTATGAAGACAGGTTTGACAATTGTACAGCTTCTTTAAACTATATAAAGGGTCTGTTTTAATTAGCATTATGTTATATTTTTTTTAATATTTACCATTTAAAAAATCTAATACTAATTATTAGTAGAATTCGTTCGTGAAATATGATTAAAAAATACTGGATCATGAGCAATTTTAACAAACAAAGCTTTCTTCAATGACAAAAACCAAAATAGAACATGACATTTTTATTAAAGAAATATATACATGTGATGCAAGAATAATACTACTGTATTTTCGATCGGACGGGCAGAAGTATGGTTACTTGGAAAAGAAACATTGACTGAATGATCATTTCTAACAATACTTTTACCATTCAGTTTGAAAGAATGGGTCTTAAATTAAATGTATATATGCAAAACGTATATGTTTTAACATTTCATCGTGCCAAAATATTTAATTATCACCCTCACCTGTGGTGTATATTCTTGAACCGAAATTAAATTAAATTGTCAAGTATGCTAAATGCGCATGACGCATTGCCTCAATTAAAACTTCAGCTATCCTTGTAATACTTACCTATCCTTTGTATTTATCACTAAAGACTCTTTATAATAAAATCCCAGACCATATTTTTCTATTAAACAAAAAATACTTTTAATAAAGTAGATTTATCTTGTCGCCTTATTTTTTTCTCTGAAAAACAAAGTTTAAGTTCACATGTAATAAAACAATGCCATCATCTTTCTATAAACATTTCTTTACATGTTGTACAGACTATATAATTGATCAAACTACGAATAGAAAACAATGACCTCCTAAACTCAACTTTTGTTCATTGACTCGTCTTTTTCAAACATTGACCTGCAGTTATATAACATGCATATAACAGTTAATTATATAACAAATCAAACCGTATTTAATCCTTGGAGGAAATATATCCTAAGAAAAAAACACACACAATTTTTTGATCCTAAAATTTATATAAATGAATCGTCCCTTTTATTGATAAACCAATTATGCACGCTAGCTTCTGCTGTCAAGTGAAGGAAATTGTTAACAGTAAGATTGTCTGTATAAGACACGATATTTCAATTAAAAATTCAAAGAAGAAGTTGAATTAAACACACCTTGGATAGCTCTTTTTAAGGTGGTTGGTATGTTAGCTGAATTAGAAGAACTATGGCCTAACCATATTTTGGAACAGAAAATATTTTTATGAGTAATTCGCTAGATAAACATTATTAGTTATTTAATATTAATATTTACTAGTTTTGTCATGTGCTGTATTTGAATTTTTTATAAAATAATGCAATTCAACAGTAGCACAAGACAGTTTTATTTAATAGAAAAAAAATGAAATAGTTTTTTATTCACGAAAATTGCAGAGAAGGAATTTAACTATTACATCATTCGAGTACTAATGTTCCAGGTAACACAAAGTTTATAGGGTCTGTTTATAAAAAGTTGAAATTTTTTTTAGCCATATATAAATTTGTTAAATTTTAATTTACACAAACAATACTGCTTTACTTGCACGAACGGATGGAGAGGAGAGGTAATTTTCTATTCAATGCACTTGTATCCATTTACGATTTGTTAAAAACCGACAAGACGATTTTTTGTTATATAACCGGAAGTGTTTTTTTATTATTTTTATTTTTTTTTACTTCAGTTATGTTTTGTCCATCATCTGCTTCTCTGTGTTTAAGTGAGCATATTTAATTCGTATGCCATTATACAAATCCTCTGTAGATATTGACCTGATTATCCACCAAAGTTAGATTACTACTTCATAAAACACCTGTTACTTTCTCGTGTTTATTTATCTAACAGAAATCACAATGGTCAACCTTGTCTTGTCTGTATTTGCTATTACTACTTTAATATACATAAAATCGTCGAATGCTGTTTCACCAAGAGATGTTAGTTCTATTCGGTTTCTAGTCTCTGTCAATGACACATGGGGGTAAGAATTATAATATAACGTAAACAAATAGATATTATGATACTTAAAATTATGATATCGCATTTATAACGAATAGTCAACTCGATGCAATATTTCACAAAATCGGTTCAATGTCCCTATAATATTGTGGTCATCCTGTAGGACCAATGTTATTATAATACCCCTAGTGTTGAACTTGGCAAGACATTTATGATTACAAAGCGTTCTGATATAGCGTTAAAAACACCACTCGGTATCTACCTGCCCGGTACATGACAACAATGCACCTCTCCGTTCTCTAGAGTACCACCATAGCAGGATGTGTCTCATTCGTGATTTTTAAGTTCATATTGCGGGTCTTTCCACTTTGAAATAAAACCTTTTTAGGACGCTTCAAGCGGAATGTATTAAGGGTATAAGGTTATATTTATTAATTAGATTTAAGTTTCTTTCCCTAGGTCATGCATAGCAACCGTTGCCACGCCACCACTTAAACCAGGGGTAAAACATAACTACACCGACGCCATACATGTAGCGAAGTGTGACCATGGTACCCTCGATTACAACATTATGACAGCTAATGATGGAAAAAGTCAGATGGTAAGGTTATATATGTTATGAATTTCCGAAATGTGCACATCTGGCACATCAAAATTTAACTGGTATTTGTATTATATGTTTATGATATGGATTAGTTGCCCCTTGATTAATCTTGAGCTTCTATAGAAGGTTTTCACCCTTCCGGAGCAACCGGTCTCACTTCTCTGGTGGAAAGTTCGCATGTTAAACTTAATTTGTCAGTTTTTATAGTTTTTACTTTGTGATTTTGATTTGAAGATTGACTGCTTATTTATAAAAAAAAAAAAACTCACATATAACTTAATACCATTGAGCAAAATTTTCAGCCGTCTAAAATTTGAAATTTATTTAGAACTAAGGTTTCTTCCGTCATGCAAAGCATTCCTTAGCTGGATTTGGATTGATATAATTTTGGAACTTTAGATTCATTATCTTCAACTGTCTGGCTTATGTTTTTATCAAACTTTTCGGTCTTAGTGTCACTGATGAGGAATGAATTTCCGAAATGTGCACATCTGGCACATCAAAATTTAACTGGTATTTGTGTTATATATTAATTATATAATGTGATGTCACATACAGAACACAAGTGTCCTTCACCTTCAACTGACTTTACACAACTACCAGAGCATTCAAAGCAGAATTATAAACGATAAAATAAAAGATTTCAATAATTCGTCTGCAATGTTTTCTATTGCCTTTCATATTTTATTTAATACAATCAATTTTCATTCGTATTCTTTCACGTGTGCTTTTATTACAGTTGTTTAAAGAAGGGGATATTGTAGTGTCATATAATCTATCTGCATGGGTTTAAATTATCTCTAAATCTTAATTATATTGCTGGAATTGTATTGTAGATAATATAGATTATTAAGAAAATAACTGTTTTTTAGGTTTACGTTTTCAATTGTAAGTTCGTTGATTTCTTATCTTGTGTCTTTGTATGTTTAATAGACGGTGGATGTAGTGTTCCATTCTTCAGTAATAGAAGACGCTGGTCCTCCAGAATGCACCATACCGTGGAATGGAACCTACCTCGTTCCGACTCCAAAGAAAATGGACTTGTCTTTACTTCCTGGTTGTTCTATTAAGGACTCACGGGAAGGGTATCACGTGACCTATTACTGGTTCTACATTCTTGAATGGACGTTTGGATAAAACGGTTCGATCAGTTATTATGACTATCTTATTCAAACAGATCGTGATCGTACATTAAATCACATAATTTATTGAATCGTTAAAATTATTTGTCTGTTTGTGTTCATTAACCTTTCCTCATTTTTACTATGGAAGTTGGTGAATACATAATACCTATCGCAGGACAAGTCGTTTTGGTTCTATTCTATAAGACACCAAGTATGTTTGAAATCAAAGAAACTATTGAAACTATTACTATTGTTGAATTGAAGCATGGCTGAAAGAAATTCTGATGAATGAGAGATGTCAGATTGACTGCAAAAAAGTTTGATAAACACTTATTTGAACAAATACGGTCATTAAATGTCTACACTAAGTGTGCAGTGGCATTCGATATTTTGGTTGCTGCAGAAACAAAACTAAAAATCTACAACCAACGGAGAAATAGACTAACAGTGAATATCCAGTTGTTAGGCTGATTGGTCAACTCGAAATGGTTTCTTGTTATTGTTTCAAACAACAGAACGTTAAACGTTGTCAGCTTCAAAGAGTATCGTTGATAATTATAATGTCGCTGTATCCAAAGTTGGCCTGCATAAATATGACGTCTAATAAATTTATGTCCCTTATTTTCAATTTGAGCTTCAAACGTGGCAGGTGTAGCTAGCTAGACAAGACGTCGACAAGAATTGAATACATTTCTAATTTAATAAACTTAACATTTTTATGACATTTGTCAGATATAAAATTACACAGAACTGACTTGAACTACCGGAAGACTGAGGAGATTACTACTAAATAATTACATAAGTAATTTAAAAAGGTATGAAACTGAAAAACGCACCCCTAACAACAGCCAACACAATAAAACGCGACAAAGCAGATGTACAGTCAAACCTGTCCATAAAGGCTACCTATGGAAATCAATAAAAGTGGCCTTTATGGACAGGTGGCATTTATATATAAGTTCAAAAAATATGAATAAAAAGCCATTGGGATAGAATTTTATTGGACTTTATAAGCCCTTATAGAGAGGTGGCCTTTAAGGCAGGTTCGACTGTAAATGATAATATAATATCAAAACTAGAAAATAAAATAAAACACATTAGTAACACCAAAAACTCGCGACTCACAACGGACTTTTAAAGAATATAAAGTTATGTCCGAAGGCCTTCTACCGACCCAGCATTCTTACAACCATTGAGCAGTAAATACGCTTTATTTTACTGGACAATGAACTAACCGTCCTTGTACGTAAATAAGTAATAATTGATACAAAATACATTGTAGGACTGCAAACAATACAACCAATATAACAATAAATAATATACGTTTTTGAACAAAAGTGTGACACTTGACAAAAAGTTCACAATTTGTAACATAAATTTGTAACATAAATTTGTAACATAAATTTGTAACATAAATCTCCAGAAATAAAATAAAATTAAGATTTGTATTCCATTGATCTTTAATAAAAAGCACTTTACTAAATACAGCTTCGTATCACAGGACGGATTTACATAGTTGTGTTTCCAGTGGAACTGGCATAAAACTTTTTTTTAAAATTTCATTGTTAAGTACATTCAAAAATGCTTTATGACAGAACTAGTATGCCTATACAAAAATGCAAATACACAAGTCCTTGTTTCTATTGCAGACTCACTTGGAGGATTTAATACGAAATAATTTATTCTATATTAATAAACAGAATGATGAAAAAATGGCTTTGCTCTGGGTTTTTTTATAATGGTTGAAAATTTTTCTTGTCTTTGTCTAGCTTTTGCAATGGATGTAATTAGTTTGTATCTTAAACACTTATTGTTGTAACTGTGCCATAAAGAGTTTTTAAACTTAATTATGCATTGAAAAATGGCATATGAAAATGATTGCTATATACCATTTTGGATATATTTTCAACAGCGTTTGGTACAAATACTCGAGAAGCGAAAAATAGAGCTTGCGCCCAAAGCATAAATATATTTTTGAAAATTATATGTTAGTGAAAAGCCGGTTCAAAAAAAGGTTAATGAAGCTGAACCATTTTAATTACGGGAATAAAAAAAACATAGAATGCCAGCAAGTTTTGACATTTTCAATGCACTTAGCGCGCCTACCAAGAGGGGTCGGAAAACTCAATTTCTATACCAAATGCTATTTCTTTTCGAATATCGTGAAATCAGACAAGAAACGAAACTCCCATCCTTTCATAAATTGAACAAGCATTCTACAAACTACAATAGTAAAGACTTTATAAAGATGACCAGTAAATTTATTTGCTGGCATAGATTTAGTAACATATAAAAATCATGTAATGTCTACCTCGCCTATAACGAATTATTGGGGACTTAAAGAAATATTTTGTTATATCAGAAATACGTTATTACCGAGATGCATGAATCAACCAAGATTAGGGTAAAAATATACTTTAGTTTGAAAATAATGAATTTTGATTTAATTCAAATACATATTAAATATACTGTATACATATATCAGTGGTGACTATTAAAATTACTCGTAAATTCGCTGCTTGTTAAAGCTGAAAAAAGTCAGTAATTGGCTTTTTTTAACATATCGACAAATTGTTTCAAATTATTTACAGAGGAAAATAACTTTTTGTAATGTTTATTTTATTGACATAGAACAATCACAATCAATAATTTAATGTAAAAAAAAAATAGAAAATAATAACTATATCCAAACTGGCCCATGATGAAACTGTCATTAATAGTAATGTTTAATACAACAATATCATAAGTTTTTTATAATCAGTGTCTAATAAACATTGAAAGTTGAACAAACGAAAGAGACCTAGTAAGAAAAAATCTACCCAAAAGGTTTCCCAATTACTCAAACTCTTGAACTGTATTTGTTGTAATCGCTATGTGGTGCTGTATACTAAGGTGTTCTTGAAAATTTAAAATAAATACCTGTATAATAATTCTTTTTTCCTAATTTTCGTTCTAGAATATAATTTCTGACTAAAATACATATACATAAAAAGTCAAAGGTTTGTTTCTTTGTAAAATTTTAAAATCCCAGAAAACGCTTCTTTTCCAATAGAAATCTTTAGAAATCTTTCTGACATTTTTTATTTATTAATTTTATTATTTTAAAATTGTTTACAATATGACATATATCTCGTATTAACTATTCAACTTAATGTGATAACAAAGAAACAAATACAGTTATTTTCTCTTTTGCGTTTCTGCAAGCTTCGGAAGGAAAATTGCTTAACTATAGACGTTAGACGGGCTTTGGAGTAAAAAATTCGTTTTTATGTAAATATCCAGTGTTTTGGATAAAGTAACATTTGATTGCCTTTACCATCCAAAAACTAAAAAATAAGTTTCTACTTCACCAAGCAAAGTAACCAAAAAACCATTGCTTGTAATATATCATTCCAGAAAAATGATAATAATAAACATAATACATTTGCTAATATTTATCAGAATGTTATGATTTTAACTCAATTTCTAAATGAATTGATAAGTTCGGTTTCCTTATTGCACTGGAAAGATTAACTCTTGTCTCTCCAAAAGTTTAAAGACCAAAATGCTTTAATTATAATATGCAGATATTTATAATCGACTATCATGTAGAGAGTTATATATATAATAAAGGTAGAATTTTTGGTGAACCTGACTGTTCACCAAAAGTTCTACCTTGATTTTAAAGATTGCAAAATAATAAAACACCTGTCATATTCTCTGCGACGATCACTTATCCAACAATCTTTATGATGGTACATTTAAACATTGTTTTGTTTGTTCTGGCTATAATGACTCCCATCCACATACAGTCATATGCTGATGCTGGTACACGTGTACCTAGAAATGTTAACTTTATCCGGTTCCTGGTGTCTGTCAATGATACATGGGGGTAAGAAGTAAAGTAACGTATATTCCGTTAGTATAACTATGGTTTATAGAATACTTCAGTTTCAGAAATCTCATCTTGCAGCTTTTTGCTGTTTATTTGTATATTTTAAAATTTAAAAAAAAAAAAAAAATCGAATTACGTGAGATACATTATATATTTCTCGACCGTATTAGTAGTGCTGCGACTGCTTAGATGCAATAATGAAACAACAGTTATCGCCCCTTGTACATTGTTTCCCAATTTCTTGATATTTGGTTTCTTACAAGATGAAGGTCAGTAACTTCCTGCTAAAATAAAATAATACATTCAATTGAAATAACAAAACAACAACAAAAATATGCAAACAAAGAGAAACCATAAAATTTGGGAAAAAATCAACTGACTGTAAGTCACTGTGTTAAGACAATTATTTATACATAATTTTAAAAGCAACTCCAATAAACTTGAATTAAGTTTAGTGTTTTCCGTCGGATTCTAGTCGTAAATAAAAAGTAAGACTTGTTCTTGATATAAGTATGAAACGTTACTTAGAAAATTCAAATTTGATTAAGAACTAGTGAGTCGCGATCGTAACGCCCATGCGATCTATATAGCTTGAATAATCGAATGTCTCTTTAACGATATTAATGAGTGGATGCTTTCGTCTTTTTTAAAACATTACAAAAATTACCAGTTAGAATTTTTTTATTGAAATTTTCGTCTTTTTCTCAGGTCATGCATAGCGACTGTTGCTACACCCCCGCTGAAACCAGGTGTAAAACACAACTTCACTGAAGCCATACACGTAGCAGATTGTGATCATGGTCCTCTGGACTTCAGAGTTGTGCCCTCTAGTCACGGAAAAAGCCAAATGGTATGATAATGTTATATTTTTATTTGCCTTGTAAAATTTCCATTGCGCCAAGCTTAAGAGCCTTTGCATTCATATTGACTATGAACGACAAAAACCTTGTAAATCCGTGTATGAATTCATATAAAATGCAATAGATATTTCGGAACTTCATTACCATAGGTAAACAAACATAGCTGCCACATCACTTTTGTTTATATCTGAGACAAGCAGTAGTCTGTCAAAACCAGCAAATCACAAAATAATTTTTGAACAATCAGATCTTATAAAAATTTCTTCCTACTTTGGCAAAGCTGCTATATCCCCTATTATTTTGAGACAATGTGTAATGGTACAATTTGTCAATTATTTTTGTGTCTCGCGGGATGTAAATTTCAATTGAAATTAGATTCACGAGATCACAAGGTGGATTTAGCACCCGTTCAAAATCTGTCCCAGAAACGTATATTTGCCACATCCAGTGAAAATTGTCCGTTTATCATGCTTCGTTTGTTGATCGGAAAAGCTAAAAACTAAAATCAGCTACATGCCTGTTAATCACTATACAAGGAATACAATAGCAACTCCTCAAAACTATAATACATGGTGGTTTAAGTACTACAAAACTCCATGCTAAACTTAAAATGATAATTTTCTAAACTTTGAAAGATATTTGCACCGCATCAGGCGTAGAAAATAAGTATACTCCTTGGTGCTTTGCTGACTAACATTTTAACGATCGATACCGAGTATAACGCTTGGCACATAATGTACATGTCCAATCATATGAATGAATATCTCGGTAAATCCCTGTCTATGCTCACATATCCCGGCGCAGATTCGAAATACACATGCTTGGCCATTGAAAATCGACCCCTTGCTACAGTTTCCTCCGTTTCAGATTAAAAAATTTCACTTCCGACCTATAGCCAGCAATTTTTCAATGCAAATAACACTGTTACTCCAAACTTCTCTGCAATTCCATCTTCAGTTCTTGCACTTTTAACTTCCATACTTGAAATGGCACCACACGGGTGTACCTGATTTTCGACCGAAATATAGTCCACAAGTAACAACACATTTATTGTTGATATTTAAATTTTTATTTACATTATTTTATATCCAATGTTCTGAAAAATATATTATGCTAATGAAAAATCGAGAAACCATCAAAATACCCGATAACACTATTATTTTTCAAACCCCCCCCCCCCCCGGATGTACATGTGTCATAGATGAAAATTTTTGAGTCTTGACGCGCGTTATTCAGTTTGCTTGTTAAGTTTTTGCATTCATATTGACAATAAACATCATTTTAAAAAGTTCAACCCTTAAATGTAGGATATAAAAGCGACTCTTTTAAATATCGACAATCCGTTTATAATGGTTTTGTGTCATGGCGATGTTGGTCTTTAACTTATTGTTTATTTGTAACTTATAATGTCACCCCTTAAAGCTAAACAATTACATAATATATTATTCTATGAGTCAAAATGAAAAGTCATAAGACCGGTATAGTGTACATGGAATTTAATCAGATGTAAAACATTTTTAATTCAATTGTCACAGACATTATTCAACATCAAAATCAACAAAAGATGCTGAATTGAAGACTCAAGGTATTTACAATGCAAGAAAGCATTTTGCAGTTTTAAAAACTTGTAATTTGGATCGGTCAGTGGTATAGCGCTAAAAGATAGTTCGCAACCATTTTACTTACTACACATAACTTTATTTAAAAACATCCGTATGAAAATGACATTCAATTGGATCAGAAAAACGCCATGTACTTCTAAGGTGACCCTATTTTTTATTCTTGACTTTTTTATTTTATTTTAAGTGTACGCAGTTTTTTTTTTTAATTTTGTTAAACAAGTTACATGTATCTTGTTTCTATATTAAAAGGCAGTAGATTTAGTATTCCATTCGTCCGTAATAGAAGACGCTTCTCCTCCAACATGCCACATACCATGGAATGGAACATACCTAGTCCCGTCTCCGAAGAACATGGACATGTCTTTACTTCCCGGTTGTTTTACTGGAGACTCACGGGAAGGATATCACATGACGTATTACTGGTTCTACATTCTTGATTGGACATTTGGATAAAACGGTTGTATTGTTCAGTTTTGTCCAGTAATCATTGATAAAATAAATTTTTAAAAACACTTTTTATAATTTGTGATTCTAAATTTATAGTAATTAAACAGTGCAAAAGATTCACAAAAAATAAGATAAGAACATGAAACAAAAATTATCTTTGAAAATCAGTATCATTTCCGATTTGATTTGAACGCTTTTCCCACAAACGGAAAAGAACATCAGTCTTGCTCCAATTGCAATTTCGACGAGAGAATTTTTGATGGCATCCTAGTCTATAATAAGCAAGTGCCTGGTGCATGTTCGTTAATACAACTTTAATAAAGACAGAACCATTAAAACCAGATAAAGTTGAAATCATCAAAATAATATGAAGCGAATTTATAATTAACAATTTAAGTATTGGTACTCTTACTAAAAAATTAGTTTTTTACGTGAAATCTATCGTTAAAACGAAAAAGGTGTTCGTTATAACGAAATTTAAGTAGCGTGCTGTGATTTCACCCACCTACTTAGACGAAATCCTTACATCACTGATCTACATTTTTCGGCGTTTAATGTTTTTTATTATTTAAACTTTATATAAAAATCTATTAATTTACATGTATTTTGCTGATAATTTAAAATATCTAACTAACGTTGCTAGAAACTTTATCAGCTGGTGCAGAACAGGATTTCCATGTAAAACATACTTTGGATCATGTTAAGCATAGACGGCAGCCCGACCTATATACAGAAGATGACAGGTTGATATCATTAAGTTATGATTAAATCAAATAACCACCTGTCGATTCTCATAATTGAAATCAACCATCATAATGTCGAAACATATATTGTGTCTTATTTTTATATATGTTTGTAGTTTACTTTCAATATACGAAAGTAAACATCTTGAGTCACATAACCATGGATATCGTGCAAAAAACGTGACGTCAATGCGCTTCCTGGTTACAGTAAACGATACATGGGACCCAAAGTAAGTTGTCAAAGATTCTGTTTTAACTGTTTAGATTTTTTTCGATTTCATTTATTAAATGGCTGTAGGATTGGATAACAAGTTTCTTTTATGCACGTTTTATTTAAGTTATCAAGACTTGTCTTGAATTCTGTGAGGATTTCGGCGGCCGCGCGCTTACGGCTCACTGATCACAGTGCCTCTCCACGCCAAGTTCGAATCCCACCCGGGTATATCCTAGCGTTAGAAAGTTTGATGACCGAAGGTCTTGGTTTTTTTTTTGGGAACTCCGGTTTTATACACCATTCCAGAACTGTCCGCTCGACATAGCGAAAAGAATCTTAACTTGGGCGTAAAGCACCATTACTCCACTTCACTATGAAATTCAGACTCCATCTTTACCACTTTCAATGGTTTAGCTCATCTATGGTGGATCATGTGATTCTGTCAATATTTTAGGAATCCATCTGTGCAAAAACATCGAATTATAGTATTGAGTAATAAGACTGTTTTAATATTTACGATTAACGCGATTCCAATAAAGTGTTTTGTTCTCGATATCATGAATCTTCAATTTACCTTACAACTGATATAAAGTGAACGTTGTTTGGTGAAGTATAAATAAATTTTCATTTTTTTTAAGAAATAGAAGAATTCCAGCTCTTTATTCATTCCAAGTGATGATTGTTTTCTATGGCAATAACAAATAAAATGTTTTTAACACAAATATCTTCTTACTTATAGAAATTCATGCACAAACATCTAAACTTCGTTTTGTACGGAGCCCCGTTAGTACCACAGACAAATAAAAAAAATTAAATCGATCGCACGACTTCATTATATTATTTGTCTGTGGTACTAACGGGGCTCCGTAGTTTTGTTTATACGATCATTACATTGTAAAATATATAATTATATACTAATCATATTTTCGACGATTTCATTGCACGTATTAACGATAATCCCAGTGGTTGATTTAACTGGTAATTTCATTGCTTGTATTAACGATAATTTAAGTGGTTGTGTTAACGGTATTTAATTGCATGTATTAACGGTAATTCCATTGTATGTATTAATGATAATTCCATTGTATGTATTAGTGATAATTCTAGGGGTTGTATTGCTACCGTGTTGACTGATCCGTTAAAACCAAACAGGCATAACAAGGAAAGTATAGATGTGGGTGGGTGTGACAGTGGTCCACTGGACTTCTCTGTTAGAGATGGTTCACGGAGTGGTAAAAGTAACATGGTGAGTACCTAAACGTGGATACATGTATCTACTTTCACATTACAGCTATCTATACTACTTAACTAATGAACTCCATCTTACTAAACGGCAACAATGTCAAATAAAATATTTAATAGAAATAATTAAATAAAAATTATATGAACATAATGATGAGATGGTGAAAACATTTGGTGAAAGCTTAAAAAACAAAAATAAATGAATAAAAACACAAAGAAAACAAGACAAAGTCCTATATCCCGTATAGTTTTATCTGTTTGTAGTAAATGAAGGTGTAAGGTCCCTACAGATTACCTTCAACCACCTCTCTGGATATCATCAAGACATTATAATCATTGGCTATCGTATTTGATATAATTTCAGACTATAAATGTAATTTTCTACTCCTCTGTTATAATGGATGCGTCACATCCGTCTTGTGATATTGAGTGGAATGGAACTTACCTTATTCCCACGACGTTCGTGTTTGATAATGCAGAGGAATCTTTGTTACCTGGATGTTTTGTTATGGATTCCAGAGAGGGATATCACATGACTTATTATTGGTTCCATTTGTTAGACTGGAGTTTTACTTAATAAAGATATACAATTTTCTTTTTCTTTGCTGAATTAAAAATAACATTACTTATAAGCGCATTTAAGATTTAAAGGAAGATCACTGGTTTTCTCAGAGGGAATATAACAAAACGTGTACAGCGTCCAGTCAGGTCATTTCCCAATGACCAAAACAAAAAATCAGATTTAAAGCTTATAATTAAATGTCTAGTAAAAATCAAAACTTTTGTACAATTTTGGAACTTCAATCATTATTTTTCAAATGCAAATATAAAATAAATAAATAAATAAATAAATAAATAAATAAATATGTGCAAAGATACGATTATTATAAATGTATCATAGGCCATAGCAAATGTCAATGCGTTGTCCTTGGTAACGTCACCGTCAACTGACGACCAGTCAACACGCAAGTGGATGTGGATAGAGCGTTCCAGTCATTGACATGTAGCCTAAACATTTTTTCCCACCAAAACAATCGTCAGAAATTCGTAAAATTTATATATTTTTATTAACGTGGTATAAGATAAAGAATTGTTTTATAACAGTGCTCGCTTGAATAACAATCTATGGTAAGGGCAGACAAGTACGCGTTATGTAGATGGACATATCGTCGGTATGTTTTGGCGCTGTATTAATAATAACTCAGAACTTTCATATTAAAAGATTTTTTTAAATTTTTCATAACAAATATAACCATAATCATATATGTTTCATTTCGAGTGTTATTTATCTAGAGATTTGAGTGTATTTATCATCAATGGTTACCGCATAATAGTCCAATCTCGTCTAATCAAATACGACGAAGGCCACAGTTTTAAATTCTACTATGACATTGCATTTTGAAACTAAGTGTTTACTATTTATGAAAATAAATGTGTCCTGTCATATTTAACGGTGTTACGTTATAGTACGTGTGTACAATACGTGCTGATTTTTTATTTGTACTGTTGTTATAATGATGGTCGTTTTTAATTCAAACTCTACAAATTATTTACACACATTATGATAAGCTTTGTTATCACCGAGTTAATGTGTCTGTTCATAATGTTTTGTACGTTTCATCGAGTCGAAGCGATATCCTTGGTGATCTAGTTGGCTTTTGTTTTATAAACCTAAAATTCAACAAATGTTTAAAGATCAATCAACACACCTTGATCTCAGTTAACCTCAGATAACCTATCTAGTCGCGGATTAATAAAACTTTGAAACATCTATGAAAGCCCATTATCACAATAAAAAAAAATAAAAATAAAAAATAAAAAAATAATAAAAAAATAAAAAAAACAGTTAAAACAATCTACTTCAGTTTTGACTAAAATATCACTCAAATGTTTTAAAGTTGCATTAAGTTTTTCAATTTTTTTTTTTTTATTTTCTAAAAAATATATTTTTTAAAAAATAGATATCCTCTAACCACGATCCGTGTCATTCCTTTTCTAAAATTTCATTTCTTTTGGCTGTAAAAAACGGAATCCTCTGACCGGTTGGTCAGTGTTTTACGATGGTAATTATGAGCTTGGAGCATGCGAACGGATGTACGGAAAAACCCTACAATCGAAGGTGAAACACGACAGATTGCATTAATTGTCCTTCATTAATATCCAGATGGATTTGAAATGGTGTTATGCATCCCTTACTAAGTCACAAATGACAAATTCAACGAAGTTCTGTGTTTAATTTATCGTATTTCACCGTTTTGAAAGTTGTCTTTAAATGACCCGGGTTTTGATAACGTTACCATGTTCTAATATAAGATCCCAAATGCTGCATTTCGCTGGGTAAATACTGTAATTTCTGTATTTATTCGAGCTTTTATCGTTGAACCCAATGTAACATTGTTCATTAGGAACATCATTAATTATATTAGCACCGTTTTAATTTTTTCTTTGGAAAACTTTATGCAGCTTTAACACTTAGTATTTTTTTTTTCAAAAATGTTACAATAGTATTGTCATGTGCTACTTTTGAATTGTATTATTTTAAATAAAAGTAGCACATGACAGTATACAAAGACCAAACAGAGTTGGATGAATTTTGTTTTACTTCGCATCACTTACAGTTCAACTATTCGAAACAATTTTATTCATCCCAGGGTTTAACATTAACAAGAGTTCGTTTGGTGTGTGATTGTGAAAGTGTTTCTGATCTACATTGTATAATTGTTCGATAATGGTGACCTTTATAGTGCTAGTTCATTCCAGTAGATGTCACAAATAAATATTATTATTTATTAATTTAGTTAACCACTAAAGCTAAAACCTTTCTCACTTGCGGTCGACCGGGGTCAAACTAACGCCTAACCACTCCACCCCAAAACACTGCGTAATCATGCGATTAAAATAATTTAAAGCTGCATTAAGTTTTTCAATTTTCTGATTTTTTTTTTTTTTTTTTTTTTTTTTTTTTTTTTTTTTGATTTTCTAAAAATATATTTTTTTAAAAATAGATATCTTCTAACCACGATCCGTGACATTCATTTTCTAAAATTTCATTTCTTTTAGCTGTAAATAAACGGGATCCTCTGACATTATGAGCTTGGAACATGCGCACGGATGTACGGAAAAACCCTAGAATCGAAGGTGAAACATGACAAATTGCATTAATTGTCCTTCATTAATACCCAGTTGTATTTGAAATGGTGTTATGTATCCCTTACTAAGTCACAAATGACAAATTCAACGAAGTTCAGTGTTTAATTTATCGTATTTCACCGTTTAAATGACCCGGGTTTTGATGACGTAACCATGTTCTAATATTAGATCCCAAATGCTGCATTTCGCTGGGTAAATACTATAATTTCTGTATTTATTCGAGCTTTTATCGTTGAACCAAATGTAACATTGTTCATTAGGATCATCATTATTTAGATTAGCACCGTTTTAATTTTTTCTTTGGAAAACTTAATGCAGCTTTAAGTTTTAAACAATTTGGTAGAGATTGCTTATAGACACCCAGAGAATATAATATCACGTTCAAGGTACGTATGGGTGTATGTTGAATGGTTCTCACCTTGACATTTACTCAGACCTGTACCCGTGTAAAGTCGGGGATTTTATAATCAACAGTCTATATTGTCTTGTGTGGTTGTCTATTTGTCGTGTTCTTGGTTGCTTTGGCTGTTGTTAGGTACATATTTTTTTAGTTACAAGTTTCTATCAAAAGTCTCGATAAGACTGCTATGGCGGGCTACTTTGGAATTTTTATGAAATAGCATAATTCAAAAGAAGCACGTTTTAATAATGTTTTTTCTTAAAATATAGTAGCAAACAACAGAACTAAATTATAATAGAATTAACAAGGAAATGATAAGTCAAAAATTTATTCAAATCCTGAGGTTGGAATGTGTTTTACATAATTTAGTAACAACGGAAACGATTTTCCTCGGATATAATTGCACCAGACGTAATACATTAGAGTAGCTAAGTAATTATCTTTGGTTTAACAAACATATAAAAAAATGTTTTAAAGTCAAAACAAGCTTAAATACCAGCAACAAAAATTACGGAAGTGCATTTAAATGCCACTGGTAAATACATGTACACTTCCTTGTTCTTAGTTAGACAAAACGCGGCCTAAAATATTAACTACATATTTGTGGTCTATCCAAATATTTTTTGTAAGACAAATATTAAAGAATAATTTCATTTAAAATCAAGCGATCGTGAATGCATGATCGCCTTTTCTTCGAAAAGCTGTTGCTTTAAATAATTTCAGTGTCATTTTAACATTTCCTTTAGTTTCCCGCTTTTTTGCAACTTTTCCAAGTCACTGCAGCCTCCAATGCCATTACCGCCTATAAATATTTGTGGCACCGTTACCTGGAAGATAAATAAATAAATAAATAAATAAATAAATAAATAAATAAATAAATAAATAAATAAATAAATAAGATATTTCAGGATATCATTCCGATGAAACCGCATTTGAGATTTTGTCAAGCCGGATGTACATCTCACTTTCATGCGGTTGAGAAGTATGATTTACTGATGTTTGCACTGTAAGAGAATATGTTGTAGAAGATTGTAGAGTAAACCAGGAGCCACAGAAGCATTTAACACGACAATTCAGTTTTTCTAAACTCAAAACGCACCAGTGCAGACGAATGGTGACATTCGAGCCCAAACCCCCAACCCCAACCCAAGTGTGCAAAACATTTCTCATTATTGCTTTTTCTTTAATATCACTAGTTAAACACAGTTAAAAGGCGTACCAGCAAATTTTCAGGATCATCATCATAGTAAAATTTTAGTGAACTGTGCCTTTAGTTTTTTTTTCAACACGTTTTCTGTGTTCAACTTTTATTTTTAGGTTTAAAATGAAAATACCTCTGCTTTTTACATTCTAATAACCTCATAAAAACCTTTTTGAAAACTTGAAATATTTTGAATAAATTTGATTTAACATATAAAAATCTATTACGTTAAAGATTTTTTTGTAGTTTCACTGGTGCTACTGATAAATATATCATATAGCACTTTTTTTTTTTTTTTTTTTTTTTTTTTTTTTGTTGTTGTTGTTGTTGTTGTTGTTGCTCTTGTTTGTTTTTTAATCAATTCAATTACAATGATACCTATAACATTCACAACTATTTTTAGAAAGAAATTGTAAATTTTGTAACATAGGTGGTGTTGAGGATGAAAGACATTTTTAACGAGTTGTAACTTTTATGATGATTTTAGATATGAGCTATACAGTAAAATGAATACTTTTTCTACTAATTTTAATGATTTGTATGAGGAAGACGTATTTAATGTTTTAATGACTGATATAAATATTCAACCTTTTTAGCAAAATGTATTTTAAATATGAGCAATAGAAAAAGTAGTTTTTTAAACAGATTGTAAAACATCACTTTTTTATTTTGAATGTTTTTATGATAGTATAATTAATGTTTGATGTGACTTATAAGTCCTTTAGGCTGGATGTAAAAGCTATTTTATATGAATTATGTATTAGTTTTTTATGTAGATAGCAGCTTCTATATATGACTCTTAAATAAAATGTTTTGAACTTGAATTGAACTATTTTTAGTTTAAATTTCCTTGCAACATATAAGTAGTTCATAAGAGAGAGAGAGAGAGAGAGAGAGAGAGAGAGAGAGAGAGAGAGAGAGAGAGAGAGAGAGGTATGATACCTTTTTTCCTTTCTGGTTGAGTAAGACAGACAAAAAATCCTGTATATCTTGACCATCTGCCTCCTTGTCGAGCTCCATGACATTATCATCATTTAAATTAACTCCATTCTGTTTTAGAATACTCTTCGCTTGTTTACAATAAGGGCAGTATGATTTGGAGAATACCGTTACTTTTTTCCCGGCTATTTTAGCACGGATAATTTCTTTCTTTTCCTCGTTTAACATGATCAGATGTTTCCTAGTTTTACTATACAACAGAACAAAGGCTGCAGTATAAGAATGCTAACAAAATGTCAATGATCCTCCTTTTTGCTATTGTAACCATGAGCACAGTAAATATTTTTACTTGTTTAACGATTTTAAAAAATAACTCCCGATTATATATATAAAATCGAAGCCGAAGTATCTGCCTTTATATGGTGAGTTAAATTTTTTGTTGCTACCATGTTTGCAATATAAAGAAGTAACTTGGTATTGTAAAGGCAGACAGTTCGGCCTAACACTGAAAATATTCAGTTCAAAAACGAAGTATACGACGATAATGTTACCTAAAATACCTTCATTTGAATAAAGAAATATCGAGATCGATCGATTTTACACTTCAATATTTATACATTTGTTCTTTATTTGCCAGATCTTTATTCATACAATATTTGTCCAATATTAATGTGCCGTACGTTTATTATATGACCACAAAAGGTAATAATGCTGGCTTTAAAACAAATATCCCGAGGAAGTGTTTTCACGTGTATCTTTCTCGCATGTTCTACATTCGTGAGCTGATTTTGATAAGCTAAATAAGTATACTTTAACATGTTTTTTTTCTGATTTCGTTCTACTATTGTCTGTATAGTTAAAATTAAATCCGATTTATTTTAATCATTCATTTCATTCTGTTGAAATTAAATCTGATTTATTTGAACTTATTCATTCATTAATTTAATTCTTCGTTCGTTTATTTCTCGACATTCGCGATTCAGAACTGAAATGAAGATTAAAAAAGAAGACAGAAATACATAACTATAATAGACAACTATTTTTATTACCAGTATAACACGCAAAGGAGCCTGTAACTATAATAGACAACTATTTTTATTACCGGTATAACACGCCAAGGAGCCTGTAACTATAATAGACAACTATTTTTATTACCGGTATAACACGCAAAGGAGCCTGTAGCTATAATGGACAACTATTTTTATTACCAGTATAACACGCAAAGGAGCCTGTAACTATAATGGACAACTATTTTTATTACCGGTATAACACGCAAAGGAGCCTGTAGCTATAATGGACAACTATTTTTATTACCAGTATAACACGCAAAGGAGCCTGTAACTATAATGGACAACTATTTTTATTACCAGTATAACACGCAAAGGAGCCTGTAGCTATAATGGACAACTATTTTTATTACCAGTATAACACGCAAAGGAGCCTGTAGCTATAATGGACAACTATTTTTATTACCAGTATAACACGCAAAGGAGCCTGTAACTATAATGGACAACTATTTTTATTACCAGTATAACACGCAAAGGAGCCTGTAGCTATAATGGACAACTATTTTTATTACCAGTATAACACACCAAGGAGCCTGTAACTATAATAGACAACTATTTTTATTACCGGTATAACACACCAAGGAGCCAGTAACTATAATGGACAACTATTTTTATTACCGGTATAACACACCAATGAGCCTGTAACTATAATGGACAACTATTTTTATTACCAGTATAACACGCAAAGGAGCCTGTAGCTATAATGGACAACTATTTTTATTACCAGTATAACACACCAAGGAGCCTGTAACTATAATAGACAACTATTTTTATTACCGGTATAACACACCAAGGAGCCAGTAACTATAATAGACAACTATTTTTATAACCGGTATAACACACCAATGAGCCTGTAACTATAATGGACAACTATTTTTATTACCGGTATAACACACCAAGGAGCCTGTAACTATAATAGACAACTATTTTTATTACCGGTATAACACACCAATGAGCCTGTAACTATAATGGACAACTATTTTTATTACCAGTATAACACGCAAAGGAGCCTGTAACTATAATAGACAACTATTTTTATTACCGGTATAACACACCAATGAGCCTGTAACTATAATGGACAACTATTTTTATTACCAGTATAACACACCAAGGAGCCTGTAACTATAATAGACAACTATTTTTATTACCGGTATAACACACCAATGAGCCTGTAACTATAATGGACAACTATTTTTATTACCAGTATAACACGCAAAGGAGCCTGTAGCTATAATGGACAACTATTTTTATTACCGGTATAACACACCAAGGAGCCTGTAACTATAATAGACAACTATTTTTATTACCGGTATAACACACCAATGAGCCTGTAACTATAATGGACAACTATTTTTATTACCAGTATAACACGCAAAGGAGCCTGTAGCTATAAGCAACTTAAAATATAACGTAATTTTCTTATATATAATTATTTTCCTTTAAATAAATATTAATGTTAATAAAAATAACGTCTGTTAACAAAAAATCTGTAATACACATTGTTAAGTGCGTACAGAAAAAAAATAGATTCGAGTTTTAAAGAGAGACAACTGTTTTACCTTTATTATGATTGGGTTAGAAGGATTATCTCCCTTAGGTTGCATTAGTATCAAATATTTTGATTTGCCGTGCGAAATATCTTGAGAGCCGTTGCGTTCATTTAGACTACGAACGAAAAAAGCTTTTTCACACCGTGTATGAAAACCGGCATATTAAATGCAATAAACAATCCGGAACTACAATATCATAGGTAATCAATAGGTGTTTCTTTTTCTTTTTTAATTTGAATTCCATTTTTTTAAGTTTTTGGTGTATTTTTGAACAAAGCCAATGTCAAAGATCAGGGTCATGACCTCATTTTCGATATAATTTCTAACTGTTATACACTCACTATTTGAAAGTACTATCACATGTGGTTTTTAATTTTTAAGGTTTTTAGAAATTCCTTTGTAAATGAATTGAAGATCAAGATCATGACTTACTTTAAACAAAACTTTCGCGCTTTGCCACCGTCCCGAGTACTTATCATTATTATCCATGAGCTCAAAGGTCAGGGGCGTGACCTCATATACAAAATTCTATTTAATTTTATTTTTATTTTTTTCTTGAAGTGCCTTTGTAGATGAAGTCAAGCTAGGACCGAGATCCTGACCTAGTTTTTTCTACTAAGACCAAGGTCATGACCTATCGGCAAGGTTTTTTTTTTTTTTATCTTTTGCGCCTTTTAGGCATTTGTTACGATAATACGATAAATTATTTATTTATTTATTTATTTATTTATTTATTTATTTATTTATTATAGAAGACATTTCAACGAAGATTTTAACTTTTGAATGTTTTGTGGTAGCGTTTTGCTGGTTGAGGTCAAAGGTCAGGTTTTGCCTAAATGTTGAATTGCTATCAGCAGAATGTAAAGACAATTAAATGAATTTTTCAATTTAGATTTTGTATATTTCGCTTCAAAATTTAGGTCAAGGTTATGGCCAAATTTCTTTAACTTTGTGCTTTTGCCATTATTTAAAACATTTTAGCCGAACTTAATCATGTACGTACTGACATTTTTTCACTATATAATAGGAATTAGTTCTTCTTGATATACTAGTATATTATGCCTGGCAGTTGTGTACAGTCGCCAGTGAGGGTCGGAGAGGAAATTCAGGTTAATATGGAAGAGGGTTTAACGTATTTCTCATAAATGTTGAACGAAAACCTGGTTTTCAAAGAATTTTTGTAATCCCGATTTCCTTCTAAAGCTGAAATAAGTTTTTCAATTTTCTGAATTTTTTTTTTATTTTCTAAAAATATATTTTTTATTAAAATAGATATCCTCTAACCAAGATCCGTGAGATTCATTTTCTAAAATTTCATTTATTTTAGCTGTAAATAAACGGAATCCTCTGACCGGTTGGTCAATGTTTCACGATGGTAATTATGAGCTTAGAGCATGCGCACGGATGTACGGAAAACCCCATGAATCGAAGGTGAAACATGACAGATTGCATTAATTGTCCTTAATTAATATCCAGATGTATTTGAAAAGGTGTTATGTATCCCTTACTAAGTCACAAATGACAAATTCAACGAAGTTCTGTGTTTAATTTATCGTATTTCACCGTTTTTAAAGTTGTGTTTAAATGACCCGGGTTTTCATGATGTAACCATGTTCTAATATTAGATCCCAAATGCTGCATCTCGCTGGGTAATTACTGTAATTGCTGTATTTATTCGAGCTTTTATCGTTGAACCAAATGTAACATTGTTCATTAGGAACATCATTTATTTGATTAGCACCGTTTTAATTTTTTCTTTGGAAAACTTAATGCAGCTTTAAAACGAGCGTAAAGTTCACTAAAAATGTATTGAAATATAAGCGAAATCAAAACAAATATTAACTTTACTTTGCGGTAAGGTTTTCATTTTACGGTTTCTGACGATTTGTAACCAGTAAATATGATTATCCTGAAAGAACACTCATTAGTAGACTTCCTTTTACGAGCTGATTGACAGATGATTGATGGCTTTCTGGGTGGAATTAGCATATTCATCCGATGTTGCCAGGAGCAACTTTAAGTAGTGTATATATTTATACGGCGTAATATATCAAATTGTTATTTATTCATAAAACAATCGTAATTGCTAACTCTTTAAAGAACTCTCTTAAAGGAATATCTGAATGTCTATTTCTTATTAATACTTTTTTACAGAAAAACTGAAACCAATTCATTTTGAAGAAAAACGATCAACATAAAAACAAGAGTTATTCCTCTTAGATCATTTTTGCTTCTTGTAGTCCTGTAGTCCAAATTAGATGGCTTGTTTTACCTGATATCATTCAGAGTAAAAAATGTAACTTAAATGACGATTTCTTTGCTTATCAGCCTAATTGACATCTCTGCAGTTACACATGCTCTACTTGACTTTGCTGAAAAGATTGTCAATTTAAGCTAAGCTGGGTTATAACTATGGTTCTTTGTGTGCCGTCTGTCTGTAAACTGTATATTAATCACGCGTTCCTTATCTACTGTCGTCACGAAAAGCTGAAGAATTGCTGGTGTGGCGGAAAACAACATTCTACCATCTAACCTTGTCTACGCAGGCAAATTTATCAATAATTAAGTTGATTTAGGACTATGTAAACGTTATGCTGAGTCAGTATAGTGTGACAAATGTCCACATCTTCATCGGGGTAGACTACAAACAGAATTCTGTGTTCATTTGGGTATCGTGCAGGTGTAAACATTACATATTCTTAAAGGGAACAAGATATTACAGAGGTAGTCGGGGACATTTAATATTTCATGATTTATTTTCCTGTATGGAATCGGCGATATTTAAAACGTTTTTAATGTAGCTGATGGAATCTACAGTTAACTTGGTTACAAGGCTAAACTCGGTCGAAACCTACAAAGCTCATTGAAGTATTTGTATCGACCGACTAGAATAGTACATCCAACAGGAATGTAGATTAAGTCCTTTGAACAGTTGAAGTATAAAGTTGCTGGTTTGTTGTCAGTGTGGCCATTAACAAGAAACATTTAAAAAAGCATATATACAATATGTCATATACAGACTTTTGAATTTTTACAAACTGAAATATTTAACTGATTCTGCATATGACAATTTTGAATATTTCTTTTTCTGCACATAGCAAATGTTTATGGCTTATTCTAACAAAAAAAAAGTGTCGAAATTTTTGCAAGTTTTTGGTGCGTGAAATTAAAAATATTTGTTATTATTTATGGTAAATGATAACTGTGTGGTCATAATAAATAACGTTTCTTTACAAACAACATTTTATTTTTTCCTCCAACATGCTCTTTCAGTGATCCCGTAATCTGATTGGTCATTCCATGATAAGATAACCAATCACGTTTCGCGATACGGATGCTGACAATATGCGCCTTATCAATTTATTTTATTATCTACTTCATTAGACACCGCCGTGATAAAGATCATTACAGGCGGGAAGGGTAACATATAATTTTTACGCCATGTACGGATCGTTAAAAACTTAAGTAACATTTAAAATATCGATTTATATACATGTTAACGATATATGACTGGAGACATTTAACAGGACAGAGTATTACAGAGTTACTAACATCAGTGTGAATAACTAGAGGCCTGTCTGCAAAGTGAAACTAAAATCGGGTCAGAACTACACGTGGCAATTAGTGTGTATATAATGGGCTTATTATATGCATTCTATTTACTTATGGAAAATTGAGAAGATCCTTCCTTAAGGCTATGAAATTGAGATCAATTAATATTGATATTATCTATCATCGGTAACTGTTTATTTAATTTGTCCAGAATTCATTCGGCCAGTTAGCAGCGTTTTTCAGGCATTCCGGCGAGTTGCTGATCCGTGAACGTGGTAACGGTGCCCTATGGCATTCGTGACGGTAAAATATCGTAAAAAGTACCCGATTATACCATAAAACTTCCCACTTCCTAAAGGAAAGATTTTTCAAATTATGTCAACTAATAGTATTATCAACAGCTGTCAAGTCAAACTCACGAGATTTGGATCAATATAAAACTAGATGCAGCAGACGATAGGAGGCAAACATGGATACTTTAAAGTCTTATTTTAGTAAATTTAAAAAATTTCCAAGTGTTTCATCTTCTTCAACTTCTTCAAATGGAAAGAGTGATAAGTTAACAAGAAAGGGAAGTTGGGGAAGGTTTAGAAGAAATGGAATTGAAAGGATAAAGGATAAAAAGAATTAACAAATGGAGAACTAACAACTGACAGTACAAAGTTAGCACACATAAAAAGAGGGAGGATAAAAACTTCAACAGGGGTCTATGAAAATTGTCATATAGTTCCTCCCATAAAACCACCAAGAAAGGATCAAATATTTTCTGTGACATTTAATACCTTTCAAGATAAAGAATTTGGTTTAGTTATTGATACAGTTAGCGATTCTTCTGAAACACAAAGTGATGAATTCCGTGGAAAATTAAACAGTGAAAGTGCTATTGAACATTTACAGAGTCGAACAGAGGATTTTGTGTGTGTTACCAAAGTGACTTCAATCAAAGAGGGGAGTCTAGTTCACAATGATAATAAAATTAAAGTCAATGATGAAATTCTGGAAATCAATGGTTGGTCTTTGAAGAAGGAAACAACTCATAGTGCCAGGTAAATGTTTCGTTCTTCCTAATAAGTGAATGTTGTTACAATAAGATTTTATTTAGTGTAATCAGTCTAGTTTGGGAAAACATTTTAGAGAGAAAAATATACTGTACATTAGGGCCTTAAATGTGCATAATCTTTAGAACAACCCCCCCTCTCTCTGCCTAAGACATTTACATCAACATATTAACAGATTTTCTATAGTAACCATTCACTCAAGAAAGTTGGAGATTCCAAATTTAGGAGGGACACTTGCTGAAGGTGTAGATTAAATATTTACTGAATGATGTGGTGTCAGTTTTCACTAAGTAAATAGGGCCAGTCCTTAATAATTTAGAAGAGTAGACATCATATGTTGACCACTCAATATCCCCTGTAGTACATGATCTTCATAACCACCAGGATATAAGACCAATGGTCTGTAAAGGTCAGTCATTCCCGGGGTTATAACTTGAAGTTTTAGATGTTTTCAAAATGTACAACTCTGCAAAGTAGACTTCATGATGAATCTTTCAATTTAATTCAGTAAAAGATGGTTATTTAAACCAGGGACTAATTGTTCAAGACTTGACAAGTTTAATCATTTGATATTTTTTTTTATATACTATGTAATATTTTGAGAATTATTATTGAAAAAAATCAAAAATAACTTTGAACTAAATACATTGTAAAATGTCAATTTGAAAATGGAAATGATTAATGCATTGATTTTTTTATTGATATTTAAATTTTTCTTAATCATTGATGTGCTAATCAAGATTTGTTAAATAACAGGACCTAAGTATAAAGTATAATAGTTTCCTGTTTATACTGTAATATGTGTTGAAAACTTTTTCGAAAGTATTGTTAAGAAAAAAGAAATTTGGTGACAGACAAACAAACAGGCAGACAGACAGACAGACAGAAATCCTTCTTGAAGCTAGCTAACACTGACTGTATTATGTATCTAGAGGTCCATAGATCATAAAGTTTAATCTGATTGGGCAAATGAACTATAAACTTCTCAATCATACTAGTTTTTGATCAGCTTTAGTACTTATCGAGAAAGTAAATTTTAGAAAATTAAATAATAATCTCTGGAAACAATTTTACACGGGGAACATTTTTTCTACCTCCTCATATTTCAAACATTAGCCTTGAGAATGATGAATAAACAAACCGTGTATGTAAGGAAGACATTGAAATGGCTAGTTAAGTTACAAGAAGCCTCTAAATGTCATGAAAATGTTAAAAAAAATACTGTAAGCTATATATATATATATATATATATATACTTATGTATGTATGTATCATGGAATTCTACTTGTAAATGAATAAAGTAATACTTGATGCTACTCATTTACACTTAATTGCTGGCAAGCTGACTGTTGCTTACCATTCAATTGCTTATTTCTTCAGTTGATTACTTGCTCATCCATCTGAATAATAGTATAAACAGTTAAGTTAATATTTAGATACATTGTATGACAAGTAAGATTTATTTAACATTATTTGAAAGCTCTTCTCAATAATCCTAACTATGTTGGAATTTACCTTACTTTGTCAGGCTTTTTATTATCTCACATTGTTTCATCTTCAGATGTTATAACATTCCTTTCTGAGTGTTAATTATTTAGCTAATAACTTAAGACACAGTTGTGTATAAGAACTTCAGAGGTTTTTATCAGTGTGTTGAGAAATATTTATCCTAATTGAAATAAAAGCATGCTAATTATTGATGATAATTAGGTTATTAGAGTGATGTCTGTGTACATGTAATCCATGTTGTCAGTGGTAATCTGGTTCTCTGATGAATAGTTTCATAAATTACAACATAACTTATTACATTTGTCTCACCAGCAGGATAACATGTAACGCCAAGAACTGTTAAACACATATTTATTCAATTATTTAGTTATTAAACTTCACCCCAGAGGGTGGGCATCTAATAATTAACACTGTCTGTCACACAGAACAAGTAGCCATGTTATGTGGGAATTTTCTATAGTCATTTGGTCATTACTAATAAATTAAAAAAAGATTGCAGTTAAAGCTTTCATAAGACTTGTTCTAAAATATGGTAAAAAAAATTTTTCCTATAAATTTGAAATATGTAGCCACATTTACATAGCTAAAATCAAATAAAAAAATCCTTATTCTAACTTTACATAGCTGAAATCAAATAATAAATCCTGACTCTAACTTTACTTAGCTGAAATCAAATATTCAATCTTGAATCTTGCTTTGCATAGCTGAAATCAAATTTATTCGATCTTGAATCTAACTTTACATAGCTGAAATCAAATAATAAATGCTTATAACTTTACTCAGCTGAAATCAAATAATAAATCCTTATTCTAACTTTACTTAGCTGAAATCAAATAATAAATCCTTATTAGTCCCCTACCAGCGAAAGCCGAAGGGGACTATAGGTTTGCACACTGTCTGTCTGTCTGTCCGTCCGTCTGTCACACCTCAGTTTTCCACACTTTTTTTCTAAATGCTTTAAGATAATGAACTGATTTTTGGTATATGAGTCTATCATGATGAGTTACAGATCAAGTTAAAGTGTCCTTTCCATCTGCTAATTTTTACTGGAGTTATGGCCCTTTGATCTTTGAAAATTTACAGAAATTTTAGTTTTCCGCAATTTTTTTCTACAAGCTTGCAGAAATGGAACTAATGTTTTGTATGTGACTCTACCATGATGAGTTACAGATCAAGTTTATGTTTCGTTTCCATCTGCTAATTTTTATGAGAGTAATGGCCCTTTGAACTTTGAAAATTAACTGAAATTTGAGTTTTCCGCTCTTTTTTCTAAATGCAATTAGATATTGATCTGATATATAAGTCTAACATGATGAGTTACAGATCAAGTTGACGTTTCGTTTCCATCTGCTAATTTTTACCGGAGTTATGGCCCTTTGATCTTTGAAAATTCACTGAAATTTTAGCTTTCCGCACTTTTTTTCTACACGCTTGCAGTAATGGAACTAATGTTTGGTATGTGACTCAACCATGATGAGTTACAGTTCAAGTTTATGTTTCATTCTTGTCTACAAATTTTTACATGAGTTATGGCCCTTTAAACTTTGAAAATTCACTGAAATTTCAGTTTTCCGTTTTTTTTTTTCTAATTGATTTTAGATAATGAACTGATTTTTGGTATATGAGTCTACCATGATGAGTTACAGATCAAGTTTATGTTTTGTTTCCATCTGCTAATTTTTACCAGAGTTATGGCCCTTTGATCTTTGAAAATTCACTGAAATTTTAGTTTTCCGCACTTTTTTTCTACACGCTTCCAAAAATGGAACTAATGTTTTGTATGTGACTCTACCATGATGAGTTACAGATCAAGTTTATGTTTCGTTTCAATCTGTCATCTTGAACAACATGTATAGTTTATAACTATAAATCTTTGTACCATATAATAAGGTACATTTTACCTAAAACTTTGGGATTAGTGAAATATGCGACCGGTAGGGGACTATGTATTGTTTTGCAATACTCTCAGAATGCTTGTTCTAACTTTACTTAGCTGAAATCAAATAATAAATCCTTATTTTAACTTTACTTAGCTGAAATCAAATAATAAATCCTTATTTTAACTTTACTTAGCTGAAATCAAATAATAAATCCTTATTTTAACTTTACTTAGCTGAAATCAAATAATAAATCCTGATTCTAACTTTACATACCGGTAGCTGAAATCAAATAATAAATGCTTATTCTAACTTTACATAGCTGAAATCAAATAATAAATCCTGATTCTAACTTTACATAGCTGAAATCAAATAATAAATCCTGATTCTAACTTTACATAGCTGAAATCAAATATTCATTGATTAATCTTTAGATATATTAAACATCTTAAATGTGGTGAAATTAACTGGATATCGATATTTCATTTTTAAAAAAAGCGTAAAGTTACAGGCTTTACCAAAGCTGATTTATTTTGAGGAATGTGGACTAATCATTGATATGGTTTGGTAAACTCAACTATTATTTGACAAAACAGTTTGTGTTTTATTTAAATATTTTCATTGTGCCCAACACTTACTGGTAAGTAAAAAATTATGGAGAGGTGGCTGGGCCCCTTAGGTCATCCACAGTATATATATATATATATATGCAGGAACCTAGGTCTGTAGGTTTAAGTTTGCAACATATTGCAATATACAGTCATGATTAGTCGTTGCTCAAACTCTGTAATTTGCCAAAAGTTTTGTGAAACCAACTGCTGACTGCTGTCATATTCTCAATAACTTTATCTTGATGTTAACAATAATATTGAAAAAATTGCCTGACTTTGTTTATTTTTTGTAATTTTGACATGTTTTAACTAATCCTTATCTACTAAATATAATCCCTTAAAATACTCGAAGATTATATTGATGGAAATGTTGCTATAATTCTGACCAGATTAAATAGCTTGATCTGCTTCTGTCAGGGTAATCTGTAATTATAAATGGAATATAATTTTGTAGGGAGGTAAAAGATGATGAAGATAGCAGTGTTGATGTATCAATTTCAATGATTGGTCTGACAGATAACAAAATAATGTATCAGTTTAACAGATTGGTCAGGTGTTTGTGATCGGAGCACCTGCTGTATCAGTAGATTATGTTTGATATCTACAGGCAGGTAGCTATAAGAGATGTTGATAGACCTGTGTTATCAGAATTAGAGTGAACTGGGGATTGATTTATATTCTGTTAATAAGGTTTTTTCATAAAAAATATTCTCAAATTCTGAAAACTAGCCTCGGTGTAAATATTACAGTACAACCACACACATACAGAGAGAGAGAGAGAGAGAGAGAGAGAGAGAGAGAGAGAGAGGAATGAAGAGATCTAAAAAGGTAGAAAGAAATTTTATTCTAAGTGTTAGAGGCCAGCTGACAAGAGAGAGAGAGAGAGAGAGAGAGAGAGAGTTCAAAAACTTGGTTTAAGTCATGGAAACCAATAGGCAGTAGAAGTTTTGTATTAAAGTAGGGTGTTAAAGATAAGGTTTGTTTTTTACGTTACTGTATCTGTGTTTTATTTGATTGTGTTTGGTCATGCTGATATTTATCTATTAGTTTTATGTTCTTTAGAACACTTAAGTGATGGAGACCTCCTTTCCTGGATGAATGTACTTGAATAGTTTGAAAATGATATTTTAAAGATTTTTAATGATTACATTGTGCTTCATGATATCTGAAGTGCTGACTACTAAAGTTGAAGAGGCAAAAACAATCCTCATGATATTGTATCAGATACTTATTCAGTAGTTTTACAATTTCCTGTTTTAATCACACAAGTTTCTTACATATATACAAGTGACTTCTGGCATTTTAGATGTAATCTGCCCTTATGACATATATAGTTAACCCACTTATATATATATATATATATATATATATATATATATATATATATATATATATTATATAATACCAGTATTAATACACAACTGTAAAAATATATACATATTATCTGATTAAAAATTTAAAGGTATTTTAGATATAATATATGATAAAATTAAATGTTTTATTTCAATATTTATAATAAACTAAGAATTTACATTATTATTTTAATTTTATTATATTGTAAGATTATAAAAAATGTTTGATAGTATTATATAGCTATCTTTATTAAAATAACTCAATTGCAGATGAAAATATTAACTGAATACATTCTCCGTGCATTTCTTGGACAGATTGTGCACAATGTTGTTGGTTTTTAAAGTCCATATTTGTGTATTTAAACTCTAGCATGAGTGAAATTTTAGAGATCTTGGACTGTCCAAATTATTGCTGATACAAATTAATTTACTGAGAATGGACACTAATGACATATCTGTTGATTTCAAAAAAGGTTAGAACTCTACACAACATGCTTTATATAACAAGCAACATAACAGTCTGAGCAAGAAAAGAAAGATGTTGGAGAGGAGGAGTAACTTTTGTACATGTCTTGTGTACATTTTGCATTGTAGATGTAAACAATAAAATATCAAATAAAAACAAGTGCTTAATACAAACTTTCTTTTTATTAATTAGATCTTGAAAGATCTAAAAAAACAACTTGTGTTTATTACAAACATGCTTCAAACAATTAGTTTGAATTTTAAAATATTAGTTCAACATTTAATAAGATCTTAATAAAAGTGTTGTACAATGTTCATACTTTATACAGTGCTAGACTATACATTGTTTACATAGTTATAAGTGTTGACATTTACATACAATGTAGAATTTATGTGTCAAATTGATGTACATAGTGTCTGACTTTACTCATTAAATGAATACATTGTAGTTAAAATTGCTGCATCCACATGCTTTGTAAAAACTTTAAGTGATCTCAGTTGTAAACTTGGTAATACTGTCTATTAATTCAAAAAGGGCTGCCAATATTTCACTGAAAAACTTTTTTTGAACTAACGACACAAATCAATCATGACAACCTACTTAAATCCACAGTAACCATTTGGTCAAACAGCAGCCTCTTTTTGAATTTATAAGTCACTGTGTAGTATGTAAAGAATTTTCTGAAATTCTTAAAGTTAAATACCGACACCCCCCCCCCCCCAAAAAAAAAAAAAAAAAAAAAAAAAATAATAAATAAATAAATAAAATAAAAATAAATAAATAAAACTAAACAAACCTAAAAACCTGATGGTGAGATTCAGTGGCATTTGGTTTAATGCTATTCCTGATAAAGGGGAAAATTCATGAAATATATATATGGTATTCTTGTGTTGTCTTTAGCATGCCACCAACCATAAACCACACCTCCCTCCCCCCCCCCCCCAGGAAATTCACCTTTCACATCTACAGTGTGTAAATTACAAATTATGTGCTTTGCTATGCTCTTGAAGTTTTGATTGTAGGGTTAGATGGAAAGAAGTTTCATTGCTACACTGTGAGATTATCAGAGGCTCATCAAGAAATA